>PVHP010022853.1:16035-28045 GCA_004024765.1 Zapus hudsonius
CTCTCTCTCTCTCTCTCTCTCTCTCTCTCTCTCTCTCTCTCTCTCTCTCTCTCTTTCTCTCTCTCTCTTCCACTATTTCTTACAAGTAAGTCAACAAAAATTTTTTAAAGATTTGTATGAATCTGGATGACCCTCCACCTGTCAGATCCATCTGCACTATCACCTGTCAATCTGAGCACTGAAGCCAAAGAAGACAAACTTTAGACTTAAATGTCTCCACCTTTTGGAAGCATCTATGATGGCTCCCATTTTCCACGTGTTCTCAAAACAATGCTGAGAGAAACAGGTAGATGAGGAAACATTCTCATCTTTTTTCTTAGCCATTATCCCTATAGGAGCTCAACACTCCAGGCAGAGGTCTTCCTAATCTATGTGTTTCTTTTCTCTTTCATCTAATAGCTCCTTGAGCGCCAGCCTATACCTGAAACTGTTTCCTCATGTCTCAGAAACTCATAATGTTCAAACCCTACTCACCCCATGTCTTCGGTTGGTGCTCCACTATTCAGACATATATATATATATATATACATATATATACATATATACATATATATATATACATTTATATATAATGAAAAAATATAATAATATATTTCAATATATATACAATGAAAATCTTATTG
This sequence comes from Zapus hudsonius, assembly GCA_004024765.1. Lineage (NCBI taxonomy): Eukaryota > Metazoa > Chordata > Mammalia > Rodentia > Dipodidae > Zapus > Zapus hudsonius. Next base: position 16,659 of record PVHP010022853.1, read on the forward strand.
CTTCCCTGAATAGTTGAGTATGTAGCAATCCCCATCTTCCAGCACTCTTAGAAAGTTGCTGAAGAGCAATATTATAGCACCATAGACCCAAAGAGCTGCTTTAGGAAAGTCTTTTGTTTTGGAACATAGTCACAATTCTCTGCACAGTTTTGATAGTTTGACAAGATTTGAAAGCAATTCATTATAACCTCTTATCACACTTGAAAAATCAACTTCAAGCATCTTGTCCATTTTCAGGACTCTGTTGCAGTTGTTTTACTTTTGGTTAAATTGCAGGATTGTCTAAATTTCACTAGTGTTTTCTTCAGTTGCCCCCTTACTGTTCCAGGATCCAATTGAAAATACATCATGCTAATTGTCCTGTCACATTGAACCTTCTCTTCTATGAGTTTCTCTGCCTTTTCCTTCATCCTCTTAATAGTTCAATGAACACTGCTCAGGCATTAGTACAATGCACAATTTTGGTTTGTTAGATATTCTCATGATTTTACTGAGGTATTAGAAAGAACGTCATTGCCTGTTCCAGGTAGCTCCTGCTTGGTCTGGAAAGTTACTACTTTTCCATGTCCAAACTTTCAAACAAATGTACTTTGTTTTAGTCTTTGCTTTTTCTAAACCAAGGCTTTGTTTGCCTGCCTGGTTTATAGTTCTCTAAAACATAACACCTTCTTCCAGGAAAGGGGGATAAATAAACTTTTTCCTTTCTTCCTGGAATCTAGCATTATTCAAAGCCATCTTTTTAAACAAACGTTTGTTCAATATGAAAATATAACTCAACAAGTAGTGACTGTCTCTTAAAGAAGATTTATGTCAATATCCTGATTCGCAGTTGTAATGCATTTAAACTGTCCTTGTATTGAGTAGATTTCCTAGAACTTACAAAAGCTAGCTTATATGGATAGCTTTATGACATTAATCAATCAAGAAAGATCTCACAATAGCATCCTACTTTTTATATAGGAAAGCATGTGGAATGTGTATTTGCAGAGATATTTTAAAGCTTTTAACAGAAAAATATATTTGAAATATAAATAATGGATTCTGATTTACTTTAGTAGGAAAATGTTAATAAAAAGGATTTTAAATTTTATTTAAATATATGTGTAGCTACTAAAATTTTCTGTTGCTGAGGAAAATATTTATAAGCAAAATTAAATTATCTATGAAACATTTTAAGGCTAAAATGTAATCTTAATGCCTACATAATGGCTGTGTAGTTCAAGGATTGTTCAACTCCTTCTGCCATGTCTCTCCACACTGATTGACAAACTCTCAAACTGTGACCCAAGTAACCCTTTCTTCCATAAGTTGTCTTTGTCATACATTTTCTCACAGGAAAGAGATAAAGAAACTAGTATAGAAAATTGATGCTGAGAGTGGGGCCTGTGATGATTACATTCTTTTATCAACTTGATCATATTAAGAATCAAGTAAGAGACTTGCTTCTTGGGCAAGTCTGTGAAGATGCTTCCAGGAAGGATTAACTGAGGGAGAAAGACTTTCCCCTATAGTGGTATATATATATATATATATATATATATATATATATATATATATATATATATATATATAGTGGTGGCTATATATAATAAATATCTGAGAGAACATGGGAACTTTTGTTCTGGATGACTGTGGAACTCTCTGACACATGCATCTGTCTACCATCTTGTTGCTAATCATGGACACTGGAACCCAGCTTCATCTGCCTTCCAGAGTGACTAACTACAACTCGCTAGCCTATATCCAACCTCATTCATGGAGCAGCTACCTATATTCTCCAACTGCCCAACCTGCAGATAGCTATTGTTGAATGGTTCACCCCATATCCTATAAGCTAATCTAATAAATACCTTTGGAAATACATATATATTCTATCAGTTCTGTTCTTCTAGAGAACAGTGGCTAATACAGGGTTATTGCTTTGCTAAACCTGACCCTATACTTTGTAGGCTTTCAGATGGTATATGAGAGGAATAGGGAGAATTTAGAAGTCTGGGCTAGAACATCCCTGGAAGACCAGATTGTAGGGAGAAATGTTCACACTTGAGGCCAGATGTGTGTGGCTTTGGCAAAATACCCAAGAAGACATAGCTTAAGGAAGAAAGGGATTCGTTTTTGGTTTATAATTTCAAGGGAAAGTCCATGATGGCAAGGAAAGTGTGGCAGGAGCAGGAAGCATGCATCACACCATCAGGCTGAAAATAGAGAGAAAGAGAAAACAGCAAGTGGAGAGGCTTGTGTACCTTCAGTGCCTGCCCTCGTGACACACTCCTCCAACAAGGCTCTAGTTCCTAAGCCAATTCAATGCTGGTCCAAGGCAGACTCTTGAACTAGCAGCAGAACTTGATAGTGTTGTTTATAAGACACTATGTTTTTTTTCAAGAATGAAAGATGAAAGATTGATGGAACATTTTCCTGTGTTTTCCCAAAGCCACTAAAGCCAGGAAATGTGAGGCAGAGTTAGAGTCCTTTCAAGAAAATTCTGATAGGTTACTGAATGAAATTTTAGAGGTTAAGCCAAAGTTGCACTGCAGACCCATGGTGTTGGAGATGCAGGACCATGGTACATGCACCAAGTTGTAGACACAGCGTGGAGAGAGCTCATGAGAGAAGTTTTGTGTGCTACAGGAAGCAGAAATGGACAGTTGAGGCTACCCAAGCTCATTAAGGCCCAAATGATTCCATCACAAGCCTCAAATGTCAACATGGAGATATAGGATCTGGTGTTTGCTCTGTTCGGTTTTAATATTGCTTTGGTGTGATCTTTCCCATCTGATATAGTCAGCCACACTCCACTGGGATGAATCTCTGAGCCAGTCACAGTTTTGCAAGAAAGTATTTATTGAAGTTATAGATCCAGGGGAAGTTTCATAATGTCAAAGGAGGCTGGCATCCTTCCACAGGTCAAATCAGAGACAAAAACTCATTACCGGCAACTCCAAAAGCAAGCAAGCACACTCCAACTCCAACTCAAAAACAGCAGGAGCACCAGGCTTGATCTCAGACTGCTCTCTACATATATATAACTGGAATTCCAGACCCTCCCCAGAAATACCTTAAGGATGGACCCTAGGATATGGCCAAGGTGACTCACCCTCCAGCCAGGAGGAGAAAAACATTAATAAACTCTTGAATCTATTAGGGGACATTCATTCAAACTAACATACCATCCCTTCAAAAGAATGAGAATACTTATTCCTTCTTTGAGTGCTATTGTCTTGTTGTAGTCAGCTTTCTAGTTGCTGCGCAGAAAGAACCCAAGCAAAAGTGGCTTGTAGAGGAATGGGTTTATTTGGCTTACAGACTGGAAGGGAGACTCCATCCTGGCAAGGAAAACGATGGCATGAGCAGAGAGGTGGACATCACCTCTGCCACAGCACTGCAAACAATAGCAGGAAGGAAAATACTGTCAAGGGGAAAGCTGGCTTACAAACCCCATAAACCTGCCCTGACAACACAGCTCTAGTGAGGTTCTAATTCCCAAACTGCCATCAGCTGGAGATCAATCAATTTGAACACAGTCATTTATTTGTGGGGGACACCTGGATCAAACCATGACATGTCTATTGGAAGTATGTAATTTTTAAAATTTATTTAGGATGTCTCTCAGTTAAGCAATTGCTTTGTGACTCATAAGACACTTTTGACTTTTTTTTAATAATGTTGGGACGCTAAAGACAAAGGAAACTTTTAAAGCTGGGCTTAAGTGAATTTATTATTGTAAGATGGTCATGAGTCTATAGGGACAAGGGATGAAATGTTAAAATTTAAAGTAACATACTTGAGTGTCAAATTTACAATGGGTGGGGTTTTGATAATCTTGGTAGAATTTATAATCATTTAAGAGACAAATCTCTGGGCATGTATGTCTATGAGGGAATTGATAGATTACATTATTTAGGTTATTGAAGACCCTTTCTATAGGCACTATCATTCCACAAACTTTGGTTAAAAACTGAATAAAAATCAAGATGAGAACCAGCATTCATCTCTCTCTGCTGCTTCACTAAGAACTGCCTGTCCTATATATGCAGTTTTGGTGTAAGTGTTGGTCTGTAGCTTGAAGAAACCACAGAATCAGGTAGAAGATAAATACTGTGGAAGGATCCCAGTATATTTGATACTAAAGTCAGTTTTTCTTAAATTCCATACTGTAATCCTAGCTACAATTGATTATGTAGCTCTCTGTCAAGAATCTGAAAAGTGATTTCATGTTCCTACATGCATAAACAAATCTTGGAATATTTAAAATGCATACTTGATAATAACCTCCTGGTACCCCTAACCACAATCTCTAGTTATGAAGTATTCAAATGATATCAAATGAAATAATGCATTTTAAAATATTAGTTATAATATTGTTCTTGACTGGAGTATACCCGTCTTCAAAATTTTTAAAGCAGTACAATGAGTGACCACATGGTGTCAGGAGCTACATACTGTTTTATAAAGGGACCAGCTTTGAGTCTAAAAAAGAAACAAAGAATGCATTAAAGGACTTGCATTAATAATTTTCTCCAACTTTGATGATTTGGCTACTTAATGCATCAATACAATTTCTAAGATTATGATTCAGTGATTTCAACATTAGATATGTTCTTATCTGTTACTGTTAAGATGATTAATACAGTTATTAGTTACTTTGAGATTTGTGATAGGAAAGCAGATTTAAAACACACCCACCATGACTCAGGAAACTTTACAGAAGAGAGAATGAAAAGATTGTAAGAGCCATGGTGGGGGAAAATATCCAGAGACATGGCCCCCTTAACAACAACACACAAAGAAAAAAAAAAACTGGCAACTGTTTGTACAATTCAAAGCCCCCTATTCTATGGATTATTCCAGCAATCCCACTGAAGAGAGGTTGGGGACAGGGAGGAGGTAAATAGGGGTACCATAACAAGACTCAATGTATCCAATTATTAACAATAAATAAGTTAAAAAACACACAAATTAACCAAACAAAGCCAAATAAATCTCATGAAACTGAAAGGGCATCAGGTAGCTCTGCTAAGGTAGTTTAGTGTGATTGGGCCATGAAGTAAAAAGCAGAAATGTCTCTAAATCTGCCCTCACAATCTCCACTTTACTATATATCAGAGAAGGAACTCATCACTCCTTGTCTCTTGACTAAAGGAGTTAACTAGATCTGTTTTGCCATAAACAACCTGGGCCCCTCCTGGGAGGAAGATCCCCTATCTCAGAATTTAAATCTGATCCTGGCACTGTGGTTCGTTAGGCTCAGCCCCCAAACTTGGCATCTTGATTGGCCTCTTCTTGAGCCAGCCCCTATTCCAGACCAATCCACCCTCAGTCTGGCTCACCTGAGACTGAAGATATAGCCAACTACAATAAGTTTATAAGTAGACCTTTCTTTGTTGGCTGTTCATCTCTCCTGAAATTCCATGTCCTGGTAAGCTTCCCCACTCCCACATTGGGGCTCTACCCTCTCCTGCTCTCCACATTGCAGGAGTTCTTTGTACTTTCTGCCCTTTCTCTCTAAATCCTTTGTCATGGTTCAGGCCCATATGGGTTCTTGGGCCACATGGGTATATCTATTTTCTCTTCCTTGGTTTGTGTACCTTCCTTATCCCTTGTATGTTCCTGAATAAATTTGTAATGGTTAGTATGTATATATATATATATATATATATATATATATATATATATATATATATATATATATATATATATATATTCATCATGACTCAGAGAACTTTGTGGAAAAGGGAATGGAATGATTTTAAGAGCCATGGTGAGGGAGAATATCCAGAGACATTGCCCCCCCCCTTAACAACAACACACAAAAACAAAAAACTGGCTAGTGCTTGTATAATTCATAACCCCCTAATCCATGGGTTTGTCAAGCAATCCCACCGAGGAAGGCCCCTAGTGGGTGGAGGAAAGGGAGGAGGGAAATGGGGGTACTACCATCATAGGACTTGCTCATACAAGGTCTAATAATAATGTCTAATTATTAAAATAAATAAGTTCACGTATTAAAGAAAGATTTGTAATAATCTGTTTCTGGAGTCTAGCTGTATTATGTAGCTCTTCTAGAAATACCTGGGCACACGGCCCTTTCCATGCTCAGAGGCTTGGTCTGTAAGGAGCAGAATATAATAGAACGAGAAGGAATTGGACAGACCTGGGTTCAAATCCTTGTTATGTAATTTTCTCACTGTAATAGCATATTAAAAATATGTTTTCTTGATCCTTAGTTTAAATTAGGGGCACATATACTGAGTAACTTAAAAGATAATGAGAAGAAATGTCAATGAAAGCAGTAAATGTGGAAAAAATAGGAATAAAGGTCTGGAATGATAGAGGAAGGGAAAGAATTGAATGATTTCCAATGCATATCATCATGGGGAAAACTAAACAAGAGAAGAACTATTCTTTCAAGGAATATTTTATTGATGGGAAGAGGAGAGTGAGAAGGAAGGCTGTTTTATGTTATGAAGATGAAAGTAGCAATTAATATGTCAACTAGGCCTGTATTTTCTAAAAATGTATAGGGCTCTGTCTCTTAAAGGTTACAATTTTACATCAACTTTTTTTTTGAGGATGGAGAACTTGTTCAGAATAGAAACTCTATAGCCCACATTCCATTTACTACACATTAAGAGTAGTTTAAGGTATCTGACTCCAGAATGCATTTTCAAAAAAACAGCACTAAGTTTAGGTTACTGGTAAAAGTGGATCTAGAGGGCTGGAGAGATGGCTCAGGGGTAAGGCAATTGCCTTCAGTGCCTAAGGCCCCCGGTTCAATTCCCCAGGACCCACATAAGCCAGACACACAAGGTGGTGGCCCCGGTGCTCACTTGCTTTCTCTCTCTCTCTCTCTCTCTCTCTCTCTCTCTCTCTCTCTCTCTCTCTCTCTCTCTCTCTCTCTCTCTCTCTCCTTGAAAATGAATAAATAAAATATTTTTTAAAAAGTGGATCTAGAATCAGCTAGGGTAGTTCTTTGAATAGCTGAAAACAATGTCTAACAAAGTGTATAATTCTTCCAGAAATGAGGAGAAAGAATTTATTTAGTTTCCAAAACTGGTGAGACAGTCATTTCCAACCTATCTCCACCTTGTACAGAGCAGTTTTGCAGTTCATAGAAAGAATGAAACAAATTCCAGGAAATATATATGTAGATTTCACTTTAGGCCTAGCCATTGCAACTCAGAGATAACTCCTCCTCTTGGCACCAGAAGCCAGGGCTTTGGTGGTGGGTGGTAGTGATGGTAGTGGAGGGGTTGCTTTCAACTCCTAACATATTTCTTGTAGTGAGTAGCACCTGAAAAAGTTTCTTGTTTCACTACATAAATTTTCTCTATTATTTCTAAAAAGTGTTATGCCTGCCTCATTTTTGTTATTAGTAAATGCAGTTGTAACCTATATTTTTTTAAGAAAAGGCCATTATAATTTTCCCTACCTTCCTTGCTTTCACTTTGCTTCAGTGAAATGCATTGTAAATTTTCCAGTTTCTTGGTGGAATGAAGTAATTAGATTTTTTACACTGCTACAATATCATTATTTCCAGTATTATTTTGATAACTTGAACAATTAAAAGAATTATATTAGAAAACTTGAATGTTATGTGTTCAGCATTTTCTATGAAAGGACTTTATCCAGCCCTTGATGACTAGAAAAAATAAAAAACATGAATTTCTAAAATTATATTTCTAATCAGTACCATATCTAGGGTAACTTCATCTAATATATTGATTGTACTTTAAAAATAAAACTGAATATCATTCACTGTTTTTCAATGAAAAAGTTTAATATTTTCCTTAATAAAGGTAGAGTGGCTTCTACCCAGATTTACAACGTTCACACATACTATTCCTTGTAGAAAAAAAGTTGTGACTTAATGGATTTAAAATGAATTTAAGCATAAATCCTACTGCTAGGGGTACTTAAGTCATTAACACAATGATTGCCATTAAGATAATGACAGTTAAAAGGGTAAAAAGACCTTTGCTTTGAAAATGTATCCATCTTTGCTCACCCATGTACCTGCATCCATTTGTTATGAATTCATAAAAAATTTTTAATTATAAGTTAAACCAATTATAACTCCACACTATCCGAAGCAACGAGACAACCAAGGTAACTGAGTCAACAGGATGGCTTCAACTATGAGAACCAGGAATCTCATTTTTTTATCTCAAGAATACGTCCTTTTTAATGTTATTTTTTGTCTTATTTTGTCTGTTTTCATAGAGAAAAGTTTACCACTATCCTCAGTCAGACTTCTAAAGCTGCAGTCACCCAACATAGTGAAAAATCAATCAACAAAAAAGCCAATATCTAGTTGACAAAAATACTTTCAAGCTAGATTCTTAAAAAATCTGGACATAACCATAAATTTATATTTATATTAAATGATATAAAATAAATTCATTTATTATCTAGCTTGACTGAATGCCTACATTATGTAGAAGTTATTAAAGAATACTTAATGGATAAAAATTTATCCATTGAGGAAGTAAAAGTCTATGGAAAAATAGGAAACAAAATAAGTAAATACAATTATTCAAATAAGCAATTGCGTAATCATAAATTTCTTTTAGTGCCAATTATATTTTTGAAGTTGAACAATAGCAAAATAAGGGTTATAATAATGTCATTTAGAAATACATGTGATACAGCAAGGGAAACAAAATGCATCCACATGCAAAAGCATGGGGGACTTTCATGGGCATAATGGTGAAGCAAAGACAGCAAGCAGAAACAAAGGCCTGTCACCTTAATTTTACTCCATTTAAAGTTCAGGAAGTTATAATCTGTGACAGTGGAAGCTTTGTAAATGTTAGCAATGGTGTGTTTCAGTGACTTTCTATTATCTCAGTCTTCTGTAGATGGACGCCACTATGAGATCATGAATAAAATGCCTACTGTATGTCCTGAAGATAGTGTTGGAAAGAATTCCTCCTATCCTCTGGCTCTTGCATTCTTTCTGACCCTCTTATCAAACATTTTTTGAGTGATGGAGGGGGTGGTAGAGATGTCTCATTTATTGCTGAGCACTCAACAGTCACTTATTCTCAGAACTTTGATGAGGTTTGAGTCTCCACAGTATCTACAGCCATCCTCAAACAGAAACTTCTGTGACTAACAGTGAGAACAGCATTAATCTATGGGCATAAAATAATTCAAATATTTAGAGGGCAGTTTGATGGACACAACATATCCATTTAGTCATATGATAGTAGTAGTTTCCATAGACCATTTAATCAATCAGCTTTCTGAATGTACTATCATGCTTTTTGTTACTGATTCTACTTCCCCTGATATGTAAAGTGTGGCTTTAAAGTAGCTCCAGAAACCAATCACTTCTCTCTGCCTTCACTGCTCTTAAGCCACCATCTCTTGAGTGTACTGCTACACTAGCCTCCTACTAGCTTTCTGTCTTCCACTCTTTTCTCTCTCATGACCACACAAAGGTGAGAAGAATAATTCTAAATCAAAGCTAGACCATGATACTTTTCAAATTTTTGTAATGGCTCAAAATGCTCTCCCAGAACAAAAGCCCAAATATCCTTGTAGTAATTCACTTAATTTGGATTCTCTAAAACAGAGCTGGAGATAGTCTTATGGAAGTAGCATAATAAAGGTGTGATCCCAGCTGTCACTGCAGGGAAAATAGCAGGGGAGAGAAGGGCAGTGGCTAAGAAAGGATTAAGTCCTAGACTCTTCATCACATGACTATAGCTTTTTAGTAATTAGATCATAGAGCTACCTCTTCTTGAAGCAAGGAGACCAGTCTTTTAAACTCTCATATCTGTCATCATTTGGCTATAGATGACAAAGAGTGACTTCCAAGCTCACATGGTTTCTATCAGCTGGCACTCCCATTAGCTTGAGGAGCGATGCATATGCCTAACAAAAGGGGCTAAGAGCACCTATCACCGTGACCCACAAGGCCTCTCAGGATCTGATACAATAAACAAGCATACAAATATCAATAGTGAGCCAATAAGAAGGAGGACTCCTTGGGAGAAGGAAAGGATTAACAAAAAAAAAAAAGGAAGAGAGAGACAGGAAAGGGTAATGGAGGGTGAATGTGGTCAAGGTACATGGAATACTTGGGTAAAAATGTCTTTATGAAACCGATCACTATGCACCAATAAAATCATCCAGTCAGCCATTCTGAGGAGAGATTTTTAAGAGCATGATATATAACAGTCACTGGCTAGCTAAATTGTATGTTATAAAATAACTTTTTTAAAAAAGTTAACAGACCCTAAATTATAATAAGAATGCACAGCAGGGTAAACACATCTCATGAGGTGGAGAGGTAGCAGGAAGGATATTGTATTAGTCACAGTTCCCTAGAGGAACACAGCCAATAGAGTGAATTGTAGTAAAAAATGGATTTATTGGGGTAGCAGACTGCTGGCCCGAGAGTCAAGGAACGGGTAGCCACTCAGTTCAAGTGGCTGGCTGGATGCCTCCGCAGTCCCAATCCAGTGCTTAAGGCCAGAAGGCTTCCTGAGGAGCTACTGGTCTTCCATCCATGCTGGAAGGGTGAGGAACCTGAGTTCCAATGCTGTGCAAGGATGGGAGAGCAGGATGGATGCAAGTGCAAGTCACAACATGCCCCAGCAGTCAGAGGGAGGAAGGAAGAGAGAGGTTCCCTTCACCTCAAGCTTCCTTATATCCAGCCCCCTTCTGGGGAGGCCCACCGACTCTGGGGAAAGGGTTCACTGAGGAGGAGGGACCCCCTGCTTTAGTCAATCCTCCCTGTAAGGAGCCTTAGAGACCCACCCAAGACTGCTGTAGATTACTAAACAGGTAAAGTCGACAATGAAACTTAACCACCACAGATACAAACTTTTTTTTTGAGCCCAGGCTGATCTAGAATTCATGGTGTTCCTTCTACTTCAGCCTCCTGATTGCTGGTATTATAGGCATAAGTCACCATACCCAACCTAACTAAATAAACATTTTAGGGAACAATAGCAACACAAATGTTCTTAGAAAATAGAGGTAAAGGGAATGATGGCATTAATCAGAACCACAACACGAGATAATGAATACAGATAATCCTAAGAATTTTGCTGTAAAGTGGAGGAATGTAAAAAGTTGATTGCTGGAAGATAACTACAGGGTTTTGTGTGTTGTTTATCAAATGCTGGATGATAATTCAGTAAATTTATATGCTCATAGGAATGATCCAGTAGAGATAAAAAGCGATGCTACTGAAAACAGTGATGGTTTAGGAATTAAGTCTTACAAAGTCCTTATGTAAATATGTTCACTTCAAACTGCATTTATATAAAGGTGAGCAGATGGGTCAATAAATTTAGTTGTATACTTACTAGGTGATGAGCTAGGAATAATGACAGGAAGTTGTTGGAATTTTCAGAAGTGAAAAATATAAAAAT
>PVHP010022854.1:0-27933 GCA_004024765.1 Zapus hudsonius
ACCAGGGCCTCTTGCCACGGGAAATGAACTCCAGATGCATGCACTACTTTGTGCATCTGACTTTACCTGTGTACTGGGGAATCAAACCCAGTCTTTGCAACCAAGGGTCTTTAACTGCTGAATCATCATCTCTCCAGCCCCAGTGTTTTTACTATGTATGTTTTCTTAATAAAATGAAGTATAACAGGGCCTTGTCCTATGATTACCATATGTATCTTCAAGTTCACACCTTCATATTCCCATCTTCTATCTGCCCACATAGAAATGCCCACTTCTTCAATCTTGCCATATTAAGAGATGCATATTCCCCATGCTTCCTGGGCTGATTCCCTGCTCAAAACTTGTCCATGTTCTATATTCTCTGTTTAAGTAACACTTGCTTTAGTGTTTGTAATTATATACATGTCTGTTTCCTTGAGGGCAGGAGCTATTTCTTAGTCCTCTTGTTATCTAATGAATCCACTAGTCCAATACATAAGAAATGAGGGACCTGAGGTCATTTAGGAGCCTGCATAGACTTTGAGGATAATGAATGTTTGCTGTTTTTCCTGATTCCTGGGAGCAGAGTGGAACTTTTTGCTTCTTAGAACCCTGTTCCTGGCCTGAGTAAAACTACTGGAGAATGCTCAACTGTGAAGAATGGTTCTAGCAAGCCAGCAAACAAGGGAGGAGGTTATATTTAGTGTAAGACTAAAGGGTTGGGCTGGGGAAATGGCTGAAGTGGATAAAGAAAGCACTACTCACTGCTGGAGTCTGAGCAGCAGAGTCCCATCCCCACACCCTGGGTGAAAACTGGAATCCCCAGCAAGCTTCTGTAAACCCAGCAGACTGAAAAGGGAGTAGAGACGGAGAGTTTCCTGGAAACTCCCAGCAAACAAGAGAGCAAGATCCAGAAAGCAACACTGCCCCAAGGGAGGTGAGGACTGAGCCCTAAACTGTCCTCCAGCCTCCACACATGTACTGTGCACATACCTAGAAACCAGTCAATCCCTCTAATGGACTACACAGGCTCCTGGGGGCTCTAGATGTCCCCCATAGGTTCACATTTCCAGATGGATTTGGGGACACGGAATCAGTACAGTAGGAAGACAGGTCAGCAGGGGAGGGCCTCTGGTTCTGACATGGCTGCTCCCTGCCTGTGGTGGTGAGAACAAGCAGGGCCATCCTTATGTGCTGCCACTCTGTGGATTGTGCTTATGTGCCTCCAAGACAATGAAGTCCCAAGTCAGGATCTAATTAGTCCAGGTAGTGGTTTTCCAAGTACACGGAGTAAGAAGTACTAAGTTAAGAGGTCAGTAGGGGCTGGAGGGATGGCTCAGCTGTTAAGGCACTTGCCTGCAAAGCCCAACAACCCTGATCAGATTCCCCAGAACCCACACAAAGCCAGATGTACAAAGTGGTGCATGCATCTGGAGTACTCATTCTCCCTCTGTCTGTCTCTCTCTGCTTGCAAATAAATAGAACATTAAAAAAAATTTAGTCAGTAGAACTGGGTGTAGTGGCACATGCCTTTAATCCTAGCATTCATAAGGCAGAGGTAGGAGAATCTTGGAGAGTTCAAGGCTACCCTGAGACTACATAGTGAACTCCAGGTCAGCCTGGGCTAGAGCAAGACCCTACCCTGAAAAACCAAGTCAATAGGATGTATTATTTGAAACAAAATCGTTTAATAGCCACCATATTTCTAAACTTAAGTAAATTAAATTTTTTTTCTTTAACATTACTTATATACATTAAATACACTGGAAATGCCTGGCACATTGTAGGCATTATTATTATTGAATAATGATTTCTGACTTTATTAAACTACAAAATCATTTCACCAACACACAATCAAATCAAATCACACACACAATTTTTATTTTTTCAGTATTTGTCTACATCCAAAGTAAGAACAGCAGTCATATATTTAGATTATTAAATTAATAATGGTATAAATAGAAGCACAATTAACTAGTTAGTGAGTTACATATTAACTGGATACAGTACATATATTACATCAAAACAAAAATTTTTTAAAGTGTTAGAACAACAACAATTATTTAGAAAGAAAAACCCTGTTCCTGCCACAACCTGGATTAATTTAGAGGACATTTTAAGATGTATTCAGGCACAGAAAGACATGTACTGAATGATCTCATAGACAGCAAAATGGTGGTTACCAGAAGCTTCTGTATGTATGTGGAGGGGATGGGAGAAGTTGGCCAAAGGCAACAAATTTCAGTTAGGAGGAATAAACAAGAAAAAAAGAAAAACTACTAATTGAAGTTCCAGTGGGAGACAAAACTAAGTTTTCTCAATAAACTTAAAGTACTTTATTTTTTTTCAAGGTAAAGTCTCACTTTAGCTCAGGCTGAGTTGGAACTCATTTATAGTCCCAGGCTGGCCTTGAACTCACGGTGATCTTCCTACCTCTGCCTCCCAAGTGCTGGGATTAAAGGTGTGCACCATCACACTGGGCAGAACAATTTTTTAAAAATCATTTATTTATTTATTTATTCACAGGCAGAGTGAATATGAGCACACTAGGGCCTCCTACCACTGCAAGTGAGCTCCAGATGCACGATCTACTTTGCATCCGGCTTTATGTGGCTCTAAGGAACTCAATCTAGGCTGACAGGCTCTGCAAGCAAGCACCTTTAACTGCAGAGCCATCTCCCCAATTCCTTCAAAAGATAAAAAACAATACCATTAACTCACTCCCGTTGTCATTTTTCCAGGTGGCTTTAATCAAATTAGGATCTAAAGCCGGGTGTGGTGGCGCACAGGCAGAGGTAGGAGGATCACCATAAGTTTGAGGCCACTCTGAGACTACATACTGAATTTCAGGTCAGCCTGGGCTAGAGTGAGACCCTACCTTGAAAAACAAAACAAAACAAACAAAAAAATTAGGATCTGAAAAACATTTACATGTAGCAATTGAGTGTATTTAAAATTTCATTTTAACCTGTGGGTTTCCTTTTCATTTTTCCTTGCAAGTAGTACATTTTTAACATTGGGTCATTTGTCCCATAGAATCTTTCTACTTGTATCCTGGTGATTTAACAAGGTCCTCTATATCTTAGCTTTCTTGCAAACTGGCAGATCTAGAAGCTTTATGGGCATCTCTACACTCAATTATTTGAACTTCCTGGGCCTTGGCCTTCTGTTGGCTCACTGGAGAAGCCGAACATCTCACAGTGTGAAGCTGGTCAGTGGGGCCAGGTGTTAGCACAACCCACGAATTACATACTTTCCATCTAATGGTCTTAACCAACGGAGAGAGACCTGAGTACTTCGTTGGCTTTTGTAAATGCTAATATTCTACTTTTATCACAATTGCAGTTTTGATTTTTAGGATTACCCATGAATCATCCATACATGGACTACATAGGTTCTAGACCACAACCTTCCCAACTCAATGCTGCAGCCCCGCCCCCTTGCCCCACTGGTCCTGTCTAGAAGCCATAACGTGCTCCTCGGGACAGTAGCCCCAGGTTCCTGTCAGCTGTTTGTGAACCGAGGAGCTATTCTTCAGGCCCCTGTTCTGAGCACACCATGACTTCTGCACTGTAAACACAAGAGAAAATCTCCTTCAGGTGTCTAGTTACCAAAGGTGTAGCCTGTATGAAGGTAGGGTGAACAGAGCAGTTGACTTTTCCTGTTCTCAGGCCTAGAATGGATCATAATCCATTCTCTGCTTGTACCATCCAAATAATCCCGGTTCAGTACTTATTGACAAGGGACCCAAAATACCACCTTATTCCTTCCCACCAGTGGCTCTCTGCACCTGCAAATGACTTAACTGCTCAACAGCAGACCTTTAACAAAAAGTTAACTGCACGAAGTGAATGTCAGTAATATTGGCTGAAAAGTTGTATTTCTGACAAGGTAAATTCATCTTGTAGGAAACTCGTTAACAGTGAAAATCAGAACTGCAAGTCGGTAGAAAGCGAATTCACTTCTGAAAGAGATGAGGGCAGAAATGTAACTATGGGACTAAAGCCAGCTGGTGGCAGGAGCTTCGCATATATCAGAAACAGTAACACATGAAAGTACCTTTATTTCTAAAAACACAGACTGACTGCTACTCTTGTGGGCAATATAGCTTTAGGTAAAAACTTTCAACGGACCAGATCAAATAGGACTTGGAGTCCTTCTGCCCCCCAAGGTCTATATAGTAGTGTTTGGGTGCGCAGATCTGTATTAGCCCGGTTGCTCAAATGAAGCGTTTCATAATAGCTAGAATCTACTTCCTCCATCAACCAGGACTTGATGTGCACATCAGAGGTTCCCATCATTAAATTAAAATCAAAAACAGGTACTGACTTGACTTTGCTTTTTGCTATCCAGAAAAGCTATCCCGCAGCTCTGGGCCGTCCGTCCTTCCCCGGAGGAGGCGGCTCAACACTGAGTTACAGAGGCACAAGCTTTAAACAACTTCTCACCGGGGTCTTTCTGTTTGCAAAAAGAATTTCCTTCAAGAAGAAGCATCCAAATGCCACGGGCAACTGTGAAACCGCATTAAAACCGTGGTGTCTAAATCAGACCAGATTTGAAAAGTATCAAAAGTGACCAGCTTTCCCCGGAAAATAAAGTTCAAAGCCCCACAGACATCTCTCGCACATACTTCCCGGGAGGTTCTCGACGGAGAGCTGTCCTTTCCCGCCCGCGCCTACAGCGTCTGCGGAGGCATCCGCCCCGGTCGGTCCCCGCACACCCGCGCTCTCGGCCGGGCTCGCCTCCTCCGCCCCGCGCCCCGCGCCCCGCGCGTCTCCGAGGACAAAGGCCGCATGGCGGCGGCGCTGAGCGTCACCGGCACTGGCAAGGCAGTAGCTTGCGCAGTTATCTCCACAGCGGGCAGTGTCACAGCCCGACCAACAGCACAAACTACTACCTCAGCCAGGGCCCGTGTGGCCGGCCGACCGGATCTCCGCCGCGCCTTCCCGCCGCCGCCGCCCGGGACCGACGGACCGACGGACGGACCGAGGGACGCGCACTCCCGCCCCGCGCTCCGCGCACGCACCCCTCCCGCGCCGCGCCGCCCGAGCCCGGAAGTCCCGGCCGCCGCTCGGTCCCCGGCGCGCGGACGCACGAGCCGTGTGGCGCCGGCCGCTCTAGTGCGCGCGGGCCGACCCTCGAGAGCCTTAAGGCGGGAGGCTGGCGCGGCCCACCACGTGACCGCCGCCGCGCGGCCGCCCCCGCGCCATCTTACATCCGGGGCCGCGGCCCGCTCCCGCCGGCCGGCTCCACGCGCTGCGGGCCGCCGGCGGAGGCGGGGGAGGGGCTCGGCTCACGTCCCCGGGGCGCGCGGCCGCGGCCCGGGACCCCCGCTCGGCTCGGGGCCGTGCTGCGCGGCGCGGCGGCCCCGGCCCCGGCCCGCGGAGAAGATGGCGGCTGCCCGTCCGCCCGCCCGCGCGGACACGTCGTCCCCGGCCGCCCAGCCAGCGGGGAAAGTTTCCGGCGCCTCCTCTCCCATCCGGCGCGCTCCGCCCCTCGGCAGAAAACGGGCGGGAAAGCGAGCCGCCGCCGCTCGGCTGACTGCGCAGGGGAGGAGGCTGCGGCCGCGGGGAGGGAGCCGCGTCCTCTCGGCACGCGTGGCCGTGTCTCGTCCCCGGGGTGGTTTGTCAAGTCCCTCCACGGAGTACGTCCTGCCCGGAGGCTCGGCTCTCCACCTGAAAGACCCACGTGAGCCAATCGTGTTAGGGAGAAAGTGTCCGAAAATCCAGGCTACCCATTTCAAAAGCCAGGGACGCAGCGTGTTCAGTTACCCCTGGGGACCGTCCCGAAGGTCCGGAGCGCCCTCCGCACGCACGCGCGCACGGTGTAGTTTTGGATTCAACTTCTGGACGGACGACTTTCCAGGTTATGCCACCTGCTGGTTTCATGCCAGTACGTGCGTGTGCGATCGCCTGGACCTGCTGACAGCTCTCCGTGCTGCGCTGATCGACACTGTAAAGCAAGCAGCTGTGAAGGGGCTCCGAACGATCGCCAGTCAAGAGTTGTGTATTAATGGGTGCAAGTATCACACTCACAATTAAACGGTAATTGACCATCCTTCGCCCTGACGCTCACCGTAGTCGGGGCTGTCTTGGCCTGCTGTGGCCCTGTTCCCACGGCTGCTCCCTGCACAGGGCATCGCGTTCTCAAGTTCACTTGTCACTGTGGCATGACGTTTTTACGTGGCCAGCAAGTGGGTGTTTGGTCTAAGGTGTGAAAAGTTCCAGCTGGATTTAGCTAGCCGTTGCATTCCTTTACCCCGTACATTACTTGCCACAATGAGCCCATTTTTGACAGTGCATCAGTATACTCCTCACTTACACACCGTGCTGCCACCACTATCCCAACAAGGAGGCTCTAACCCACCCCTACCCTTAACATAGTTTGACTGTCACAGTCCCGGTTAGAACTGTGTAGACCAGGATGCCTTCCAATTTGCAACTGTGTTTCTGCTTTTGCTTCCACGTGCTGGGATTTCAGGGTGCCTCACCATGCAGGGCTTCTAGGCATCCTTTCCAAACATGACTGTCCTACGCTATTCTTTTATCATCACCTCAGCAGGAAAACTATCAGTTTTTTGGTTTCCTATTCAGCATTTCCTATACTACCTGTGAATCTATTTTTCTTAGTTTTGATTAAAAATAAACCCATGCCATCTCTAAATTATTTTTCTTGGCTTTTAAGGAATTTCGCTAGCTCAATTTCAACCTTGTTTTCACACAGTATGAAAATGCACAATCAGTTCTATTTCAAAATTACACCTTCTTACATCTTTGCCCAAGTACTCTCTGAAACCCTTTAGATCCATTCAAAACCCTCCTAACCATTAAGGCTTACTGTAATGTGTGTGTATTTTATTTGTAAGCAGAGATACAGAGACACAGAGAATGAGTATGGACCTGTCAGGGCCTCCCAGCCACTGAAAATGAACTCCAGATGCACATGCCACTTTGTGCATTTGGCTTTACATGGGTACTGGGGAATTGAACCCAGGTCATTAGGCTCTGGAGGCAAGTACCTTAACAGCTGAGCCATCTCTCCAGCCCTCATTGTAAGTTCTATATCCACCACTTATCCTTTTCATTTAATTTTTGGAATAGTAATAGCAATATTAACCACAAACAAATTAATTAATTTCCACTTGCCTTTCACAATACTTTGCACACTGTTGAAGGTCATCTTCCATATAAGGTACAGGGGGAGATATGGGAGCTCAAGTGTATTAATGACACCTCAGTAATCAGTCTTGAATTATTTTAGGTATGTGGTTTCTTAAACTAGCCCCATGTACCTCAGATCCCCTAATGACTTCTTTCGTATGACAACATAGTTAAGGAGTACACAGATTCATACTTGATGGCTTGGACACTAGAATGGGAAGAAGGGATAGGTTTTCTGGCCACTTGTCTTTTTTTGTCCTGGCCACTTCTTGAATTATGTATGAAATATTTTTATTTCTGTTGTTACCCAAAATTTACCATTTTGCTGCTGAACACACTCTTCCTCATTTTCATGTGTAGTCTGGAGGCACTTCATGGGTCTTAGGAATGTGTAACACTCCCTTTTAGTTCTATTAAACAATTGTATGTGTTAAATTACCACTAACTCCCATTTCACAGACAACACCAAATCAAGGTAACTAATCTGCTCAGATTACATATTTAGTACTTAACAGAGCTTAGATTTGAATTTCAGAAGTCTGGTCTTAGACTCTAGTTAACCACTATGCTTTGCTTATATCACATATCCTCTTAAATTACAAATCAAATGTTTTAAACAGATAACATTTTAAATTTGGACCAATAACAAAAGCCCAGTTTGGCCCAAACACAGGTCACTTATTAGGATATTTGAAGATCTTTGTAATATTCAAGTGCATTTATCCCAAGTGTAATTAATCATAGAAACAGCAACTACCTCAAAAATATTTTCAGTTTATTTTAGTAAGACTTGGGGTTGCAATACAGTGGGAAACATTTTATGTAAAACATACATACTACCTAGGTACTCCAGGAATGGTAGCCTAAAACCAAGAAATAGAAAAATACACTATATATGACTGCAGTATGAACAAATATGGGGAATTTTCTCTATCATACTTGTTTCATGTCTGAAAACAGGATGCTTATTTTACTTTTTTTTTTTAAGTCAGAATCTCACTCTGCTGCCTAGGAGCTCCTGGGATCAAGGGATCCTTCTGCATCAGCCTCTGGAGTAGCCGGGTGACAACCTGCATGTCCTGAGCTGTGGAAGGATGGTCTGGCATTGATAGAGATGGGCAGTCTCAAAAGAGCTCGCTAGTAATGAGCATACTAGTATAAAGAGGTCTAAACTAAGCTGGGGATGTACGAAGCTTACTTAGCAGAGGAAAGCCTTAGGTTCAACCTGGGCAGCAACCCTACTCTACATAAGGACTCCTTTTAGCAAATCTTATATATTTATTTGCACGTGTTTATGCATGTGTACGGGTGTGCCAGTCTTTTGCTGCTGCAAATGAAAGCGCATCTGGCTTTACTTGGGTGGCTAGGGGATGACCTGAGGCTGGCAGGCTTTGCAAGCAAGTGCCTTTAACCACTGGACCATCACCACAGCCCCAGAGTTCCTTTTTTTTTTTTTTTTTTTTTGGTAGGGTCTTGCTGAATTCACTACGTAGTCTCAGGATGGCCTGGAACTCATATCGATTCTCCTACCTCTGCCCTTCCCAGTGCTGGGATTAAAGGCATGCACCACCATGGCCGGCCCAGGATTCCATTTTTAACTTGACCTAAAATTTGAAGTTCCAAATCTACTTTCTTTCAAAACTGTTGAGAGATACACCAGTAGATCTTTCTAACTATGTATTTTTTTTTCATTTTTATATATCAATAGTTTTAACAAGGTCCTCAAAAAGTTTCCTTTGATTCCATTTGATAATTGTTTGTAAACTGACCATGTTTGTGACTCATTCTAGATATATTTAGATTGCCATTCATAATGTCTTTAAGCAGTCACATGAGGAGGGTGATGGTGTTTTGACCTTAATGTATATGGGAAAGAAGCACAAAGTATGTTTGAGAAAAACTCAGCTACTTATCAGCCCTGAAGGTAAAATCGTGAGAGGCTGTGGTTTAGGCTGTAATGCGAAAACCAGTACTTCGGGGACATAATTAAAGTGTAGGATCATGCTTACTGGTGTAAAGCAAAAATCTAGAAAATCAGCTATAACTATGCAGCTTTGTGAAACACCAATTCCAGACTAGAGAAAATTTGAATTTGAGGCTGAGAGGCTTTCATGATTATCATACATAACTGATACATCTCAACAACATAAAAATTGTTAAGAAGAAAGTACAACAGTGGTATTAACAGTGTTGGAAGCTAAAAAAGAATCTCACAAAGTTAGATAAATATATCCAGTCTGACATAAACACCATATGGTAACTGCCTTGAGACAAGAGCTGGATGTTATGTGTTAAAATTATGACACAGAGGTAGTAAAAGCTAGAAAGAAAATGAAATTTTCAGTTAGGTCTAAAGCTTAATATTTAATATTTTATTTTTTCTAAAAGAGTAAAACTGCTTTATATCTTGACTTTTTCTTTAGTAAAACTTCACATAAAGAAGTTGCAATGGTTTTCCAAATAATGGCTTAAAGGATCTTCCATGGCTGCACTCATTTCTGAGTTTGTTTTTCAGCAACTGAAAATGGTCTCAGAATCCAATCATTGTCTTGCTTTTCCCTGAGGGACTAATCAATCTCAACGTGTTAATTACGAGTGCTTCGAGTTACCTCTGTGCCACATAAGCAATATAGGAACACTCACAGAGCACTATACTATTCTAGGTCAAAATTCATATATATATCTATATATATATGCAAATAAACCTCACAAAACATGAACAAGAAAATCTTTATCTCATGTGAATAGGTTTTAAGTACTCATCTTGAGAAAAGCATCACTGTTCACACCATGGCAAAGACATAACTGTGAATCCATCATATTTATAGCAGTCCTACTTCATGAACATCTTGGCTGAAGAATCCTGTGGATTCAGAAATATAGTAGACACAAGTTAATTTGTTCTATGGTAGGGAAAATTTGTTCCGTGGTATGGAAACTTCACCTCGGCACAAAGGCAACAGTGGCCAACATGGAAGGTATTTCTAAATTCCCATTTAATAGTAGTCTGCACTAGGAGCTTTGAGTCTCATGAGGAAGGAACTGATGAAACTGGAGGAAGAGCCAAAGGGAAGAAGCAGAGAATAAAAAGAATGAAAAGAGGAAAATCAGGAGAAATCAGAGAGTAAGGTAAGTATGTAATTTTAAAAAATGAAATAGAAGGAATCAAAGTGATGCCAAGAAACCCAGTCAGAGACTCTGAATACAGCAGTATGTTACCAAATACTCGACCAGGAACCCTGAGAAACCCAGTCAGAGACTCTGGCCAGATGCACAAAGTGGTACATGCATTTGGAGTTTGCAGTAGCAGGAAGCCCTAGCACACCCATTCTCATTCTTTCTCTCCCTCTGTTTGGAAATATGTATTTCTTTAAAGACTCACCTGGTATATAGCACCTTAACACTTTAACAGGAAGCCTGAGAATGTCATGAAAGCAGTTCCAAACTTGACCTATGAATCCCTAAAGAATAGCTTACTGTCACCAGTGTTTTAGAAATTAGGAGCTGGCAGCTTTGAAAACTTAAGTTGCTTGACCCTCAGCTGCCTTCACAACGAGTCAGGATATCCAGGAGTATTCATATTCACAAGACTGACCATCTATTCTTCCTTTCTGTAGCTTTGAGAAAGGGTCTCACTGGGGAGTCTTGGCTGGACTGGAGTCTGCTATGTAGACCAGACTGACCTTTAGTTTGTGGTATTCTTCCAGCCTTTGTCTAGGCTGTGTTGAAGTTAGAGCGTGAACTATATCCTGCCCATCCACACACAGGCTCCCTTAAAAGCCAACACTACTGATTCACAATTACTGAATTTGAAAGACATGGTTTCTGGGTGTAGTGGCACACACCTTTAATCCCAGCACGTGGGAGGCAAAAGTGGGAGATCACTGTGAGTTGGAGGCCAGCCTGGAACTACAGAGTTCCAGGTCAGCCTTGGCTAGAGTGAGAGAAACTCTACCTCGAAAAAAGACATGGTTGACCCAACTCTTCTAAGGTGCTTGTGCATAAATTAAGATACAATGGTATCAGCTTTCTTTCTCAGTCCATAAAAATTTTCATTTAAAGTGAAAGCACTACTCCCCAGAGATGACATTAAAGTTTTAATTCATAAAGTATGAAAACTATTTCAAGCATGTGTACATTGGCAATACAACATGTGAGCTGTTGTCTAACTCCTAACCCTCTCATGAATATTTTTAAAGTGAATTTCAGTTGAATAATATACTGTTCTGCACAATAAAATTTAGTACTTGACACAACTTAGTATAATCTGTACAAATGCCAAATCTAGTCCATTGGAAATCTAAGGAACATACTAGTCTGCTAGAAATACTTCCGGAGACGACATTCTTTTTATATCTGTCATATTTCTAGAAAAATACATAATTCACAATAATCTGGGTTTGGACATCTCGCTTTCCCTTAATTAACTGGACATTTCCAGTTAATTTCTGTGACAATCAATGGAATCAGGCAATGAACGATCAGGCCCAAGCTGAAGAGA
Organism: Zapus hudsonius; assembly: GCA_004024765.1. Classification (NCBI taxonomy): domain Eukaryota; kingdom Metazoa; phylum Chordata; class Mammalia; order Rodentia; family Dipodidae; genus Zapus; species Zapus hudsonius. The sequence continues at coordinate 11,641 of PVHP010022854.1, forward strand.
TATCACCTATAGCAAATAGTCTTTTAGGACTCAGTTGTCCATGTGAATTGTTCTACATCCTACATGTCCTTTAGGGACATGAAAGGAATGTAGCATTAATGTAAAACTGCTCAATAAAGCACATCAATTCACCCTTGCTCATCTGGATGGTACTAGTGTCAAATTGACAAATGCAGAGTTGAACACAACACTCTGAAGGTTATATAAGGACTATACAATTTAAAGAATGTGGTAAGTGCTGAGTCAGTGACCATATAGGGGAAAATAGGTGAGAAGCAACAGATTTTAGCAATTCAAATAATAGAAATGAATACAAGTTAAAAGAAGTTCTTTCTGCAGTTCTAAATCAGACTTACAGCATTTAGTGTTTCCTTTTGGCTCATAATATGCTCTTAATAAATGGCATTCACAAAGTACACAGTAAAACTAACAAAACTTTAAAAGTAGTTAGCTATAAAGAAACACTAAGCCTTGAATCCTAGCACTTGGAAGCTAAGGTAAAAGAATCAGGAGTTTGAGGACAGCCTGGGCCACAGGGTGAGTTCCAGATTAGTCTGGGCTGAGACCCTGCCTAAAACACAGAATTACTTAGTAAGACACTAGAAATTATCTTTTTTTCCTTGGCAGTGGTGGCATAAATTATCTTTTTTTTCCTTGGCAGTGGTGGCATTACTGGAAACTAAAAATTAATGTATGCAAGTAAACAATTACCTTGCTTCCTTTATGATGGGAGAACCTTATTCGTCATCCTACGATTGGTATATGCTTGTTGTCCATCAATCTAAATAACTCAGGAAATCAGTCAATGACAGAAGCTGATCATATGAGGTTTAAAATTAGGGGAGGGTGTTTATTTTCGCAGTGCTGGGGCCTGAACCATGCTAAGAAAGTATTCTAGCTGAGTCTTTCCAGCCTTCATTGTGTGTGTGTGTGTGTTTTTTAATCATTTATAAATTGTTTTTAAAATGTATTTACAAGCAGAAAGAATAAGTGAGCTAGCTTGCTCCAGGTCCTCTAGCCATTGCAAATGAACTCCAGATGCATGTGCCACCTTGTGCATCTGACTTTATGTGGGTGCTGGGGACACGAACCTGGGTAATGGCTTTGCAGCAAGTGCCCCTCAACATATTCTTAATGTCTCATGGGGAACTGCTTCAGAACTAGTCACATTCCTATGTCTAAAGTACTAGTTTTATTATGCATGCAGCAGCATGAGCTGGCTTTGGGAGATTCCTGCTTGAATCTCTTTACTGGCTAGTTCTGGCACTGCAGCAGATTTAGCCTCTGCAGGAGCAGCTTATTCAGAAAACACAGCCTACAAGAATGTTTCACTCAAGGGCATGGATTACTAGTGGTGCCTCCCAGAGAGTTGTGGGAGATATTCTGGGAAGAAAAGCCTGCCAATTATTCCAAGGCAGCAGCCTACTTGCTTGATAAAAAGATTATACATGAACACACACACTGATTATATTCTTTGAAGTATACATACAGCATGATCCTGTACGGTATTAGCTCAAAACTATTCAGTTTATGTAAATGTATGCTATATCTATACCCTTGACTCACGGTTTCCTGTGATTATAGAAAAATCATTCAGATTGCAAATGATCTGTTATTTCTCAAAAATAGACACATTTTGCTTTATATAAACCTATGGCAGTGCTTTTAACATGTTGCTGAAATGGTATGCTACCCTTGTTATTATTTCAATGCTTTATCAGTGATAATCATGTTTCTCTAATCCACAACTGACCTTTTTTCAAATACAAAAAAATAAAAACACACTTTGAGTGATTTTTTTCACAACTTTAAGGAAAATGCTGAAATGCTGGACAATCTATGAAATACTATATTTTACCTTAATCTTGGGTGAAATAATAAAATAGAAATCACTGATTCATGTAAATAAAAATAATCCTCCCTCAAAAAAGGATTTACCACATTTACAGAAAATAGTGTAAATTAAATAATTACATAATAAAATAGCTTCAAAACTGTATTTTACTCATTACTTAATTCTAATGTCTCCTTAGGGTTTATGATTACTCTGGAGAGGCTACAATTTATGAATTTTGTGAATATCAAAGTCTTCCAGAATATACTGGGAAAAAACACCAACTCCATGATTTATCTATCATCAGTGTTTTAAACATCTTCATAGCTTCAATAAGTGATTATGAAAACTATAACTCAGAAGAAAAATATTAGCATAATTCATTAAACAAAAATACTGAGCTAGGTCAAAGTTTATTTTGTAAGAAACAAGTTATTGTACTCAAAAGCACTCTTTTTCATTAGGACTAGAAACTGAAATGACGTGAGCATTGTACTGTATGACAGTAAGTTTTACTGTACCCCTAAATGCTTGACTGTCTCCCAAAACATGTGCCACTGCTCTGTAATACACACACTTTATACTTTCAGATTAGGATAGTTGTTTTTCTTCTTGAAAAGACGTAAGAAAATGAAACACTAAAGGAACAAAACCTCACAGGCAAAACTTTATGAAATCTGAAATCATCTTGCCTGGGTCACAATTCAAAGACAGTGACAAATGTAGTCAGTCACAGAAAAAAAAAATCAGTAGAAATATAAAATGTGAAAACTCTTTAAAATTCAGACAGCAAATATAAAACAGACAAGTGCAAGCTTGCAGAGTTAAAGAGATGAGGTATGACGGAGTCACCGTGTTACAATATCTCATGGAAGTTAAAAGCTGTATTTCCAAGCTGCGAAGCCAGGAAACCATAAACTTTGCTGCTGTGTTCACATGATCCTCTGGTCACATGTTTAAATAATGCACTTAAATGCACTAATAATGCACTTAAAATAAGTATAAAGATAACTATGGGAACATGATAAGTTTATCTGTAACATAAGGTGGCAAATTATAAGGAAAAATATAAGCAAACAATTTTGTATTAATAATAAATACAGCTTCAAGCATTTAACATTATCAATATTTTAAAAATTTAAATAAATGCAACTATTTTATACAGAACTGTACCATTTATTATACACACAGTATATCAATTCCCTTTGTTTACAAAGGCTGGTTGTAGATAATATGGAATGTTACAGTACCATCTTGCATAAAATTTTAGTACAATTTTGTACTTGAAAAGGATGCAAAAACACCAGCCTAATAAATCTGACTGAATGGAAATATCTTTCTTTTTAAAAAGTACATCATTGACACATACATCACAAACTGTACATAAGTTCACTTTTAAATCACCAACTGAAGACATGGAAGCAGGTATGATGTAGTATTAACTATCCCTCCCTTCAGCTTATCTTATTAAAAGGCTCGCACTGCTACTCATTCAGGGGTCTTTGCTGGCATGTACGCTTGCTTGTATGAATTACAATTTAATTTAAAGGAGGCAAAGAGCAGCTGCCAAGAATTACTTGTTGCAAGAAATATTCTTCCAGAAAACTCAGGAGAAAACTTCTTGAGTATACCTTTCTTCCTTCAAATATATTGTAGCTAGTCAAGATTCTCCATTTTGAACTTTGGATGCTGGTGGCTGCATGAAATCCTTGAAGGGAACCAGTGCCTCTTTAAGAGCAGAACAGACTTCAGAAGATGAGCAGGTGATGCATTCTACTAAAGTTGGGTATAAGGCAATTACTTGTGCCCAGGTATTTCCATCAACTGTAATTTAAGAAGTATCAATCTTAAAACAGGCTGGATATAAACAGTAGAGATCATGTAATTAACATAAATGCAATTCTTTAATGCAATGTAAGAAAATTGTGAAATTTGAAGAAACTATAAGTAAGCATCCTTTTATCTTTAGAAGATTTCCTAGTATGTTTAACAAGGCATGGAAACAAAGTGGTGTCCAGCTGTCAAAGAGCACAGAGCCATCAGTGCTGACAGACCAATCAAGTGTACTCTACATACACTTGTTAAGGCTCTGGAAGCTAACAAAGAATAATTCAAATCTTGTCATTTTCTGCATAGTTACCAGAGAATACTGTGAACATTTCAAGAACAATTAAGCTACAATTCATATTTTATTCAGTTGATACTAAAAATATCTTCCATGAATTTCCCAGTAATGCCCTTGATATAAATTTTAAATGTCAAATTACTACTCCTAGATCTATTCTCTTATGCTGTCTGCTAGTCTTTAATGTGTATCTCTACGATGGGAAGGTACAAAGCCTGAATGATTTCCCCCACCACAATCATGAACGTCTGAATGCTATTTATTAATAAGGCAAAATTTACACATCTTAATCAGTAGCTTCCTTACATTGAGATCACTTTACATTTTTATGATCTGTGTTTTGTTTCTAACTTGAAATAATGGGGCTTGACCTAGCGCCTTGCACATGCTGAGTAAGCATTTTACCACTAATCTATATCCCAGGCCCTCACTTTTAACAACTTATTCTGACACAGGGCTTCACTAAGTTACTCAGGCTGGCCTTGAACTCCAATCCTCCTGTCATGACCTCACAGTGGCTGACACTACCTACACGAGAACTGCATAAGAAGAGGGAAAAAATAATGACATCAAAATAGAAACTAGTTGGAAAGAAGTGGTGATTCAGGTGAGGGGGAATTTGGGAAGGAGGAAAAAGGGAGCAGTGTGAAGAGATTTTGATCATTGTGTGTATTTATGGAAGTTTTGATATTGTGTGTATTTATGGAAGGTGCCAATAAAAAGTTTAAAAAATGGATTGGACAGGAATAAATAAGAGAAAGGGAAAATAAAGGATAAAACTATAAAAATGACTCAAAGTTATTTATAAAACTTGCATAAAAGAAAATCAGTAAAAGTAGAAGATAAAATCCTTTTCATCACCTAACCTGAAAAAGTGATTTCTACACTAAAGGTTAAGAAGAAGGTATACTAGCACTTGGGGATTATGAGTTGAAGGGCAGCCTAGGCACCATAGGAAGACTTTCTCAACAACAAACAGGCTAGAGAGATGGCGCATTGGGTAAGAGGGTTTGCTAGGCAAGCAGGAGGACCTGAGCTTGATCCTAGTGTACATGTAAAATATTGGATGTATGGCCATGACTGTCTGAAGGAAATGAAGCAAAAAGATAACATAGGATAACACCTAAAGTTGTCTGCCCTTTGGGTGTCCTCCTCTAGCCTCCACACACACACACACATGCATGGCAGGGTGCACATGTATGCACACATGCATACTCCACACAAAAATAAAAAATTATATACGAAATGAGTTGTCCATGGAATACTCTGAATTCAGATAATCTATTTTAAAAACAGCTAGAGGGCTGGAGAGATGGCTCAGCGGTTAAGGCACTTGCCTCCAGTGCCTAAGGCCCCGAGTTCAATTCCCCAGGACCCACATAAGCCAGACCCACAAGGTGGTGGCCCTGGTGTGTTCTCTCTCTCTCTCTCTCTCTCTCTCTCTCTCTCTCTCTCTCTCTCTCTCTTTCTGATTGAAAATGAATAAATAAAATATTAAAAAAAATAAAAACAGCTAGACTGCCATTTAACATAAATATAAAACATTACAAATTAAGTCTACTTAACTGACATCATAATGGACTTGATGTTTTGTTGTCATAAGAACTGGAGAAAAGAAAGCCTAGTGCCTATGTTCCTAAAACTCAGTTAACTTAATAATGATCCAGAAGTATACCAACAAATAGAACATAATGTTATAAATTGTAGGATAACCAAGTTTCTAAGCACTTACCATTCTCGGGCTGAGTCTTCTTGAGTGAATCAATTAGAGTACTGACTGCTTTTAAAACAAATATAATTTCTGTTACTTGTTGCCTAAAAAAAGATGATAAATGATTTCCATCAGAAGTATGAAATATGCTACTTTTTTTAAAACAAGGTTTATACAAATAGAAGTATTTTGGAAAAATAAAGGATGGCAATCCCCTTATACAAATCTAGATTCACATGCTACTATATGCAACTATTTAAAACTAAAATGCTCTATTAATGACATTTTTAAATATTTTATTTCTGTATTCTTATATTTTTCTCATATAACAAGCATACTTGAAATCAGTTCTGAGGTGGCACTATTTGGAGACAGTACAATGAAGAGTTAGCATATCATAATGGGTAAAAAAGTACCTTGATTCTTTTCTTTAAGAGAAAGAAAGCTCTTCTGCTCTTTATCTACTCTTGCTGGTAAAAATCTATAATTTTATAGTATATAGAGGATTTTTCTAATTTATAACAGGATATTATTTCAAGTCTTCTTTTCAGTTTCATCCCCTGCACCACGGTCTCATATTCATCCTAGGCTAACCTCCTACTCATATGTAGCCAAAAATGACCTTGGATTTCTCCTGTTTCCACCTCAGAAGTGCTGGAATTATCTGTTAGGAGGTATAGAACCTAGGGCTCTGTGACCAGAAACTGGCTGGATGGGACTCGTGAAAAATGGCAGGCCCTGGAATCAGAAAGAGACTATGTCTAGAGAAAAAAATGAGTGAGTGATGGAGGTACAAGCACAGGTGCCGCATTGACACACACACTAAACCCTCAATGTATCTGCAACAAAGTCTATGAATATTTCTACTGTACAGGGTAAATAAAAGGATAAACAACCTCAGGTTAGTCTAACTCACTTATGAATGTAATTATGGTATCAGCGCATTTCCTTCTTTAATAAGCACACACCTTGGGAGAGGGCATTTTCCACTCAGCCTTTCATCCTCTATGTATCGATGGAGTACATCCTGAGATCTCTTTAAAAGCACTGAGAGTGCCATTCGTGAGATGTAGCCTTCTTGAGGTGTTGTGACTTTATTACTGAAGGAAAACTGGAGCAATGTTTCAAAACACATTTTAGAAAATTCTTCTCTCAAACGAATATCAATCTCTGCTTCTGTAAAATTAATGATGATTAAGAAAATGTTAAAGCACCTCAATAACAAGTCTAGTAAACTAGGACTAGAAGGAAAGGAATGCATCAAGGAACAGCCTATAGTTACTAGCATATACGGTAGACTAATCAACATTTACACTCTTAGAAGAGCGAAAACAAGTCAAAGCTATCACCACTTTCACTCATCACTTTGCCTGTCTTGGTCCTCTCATATACCTCTTGACAGTGCCATGAATTACTTCTGAAGGGCTAGGAATGTCATTCAGCTGGTAGTATGTGTGCCTAAGGGCTGAGACCCTTCTCAAAAGCAAAAAAAAAAAAAAAGCCAACAAAACCCTCAATAGTTTAGTGTAAGTCAAACTCATAATTCGTTTTTTTTCTTTTTTTAAAATGCATGTATTATTTATTTGTCTCCTTTCCTTTCAACAATGTTCTGGAATATAAGCTCTGTTCTGATCTGGACTAGCTCCTCTTAGTCATGCTGACTAGCCATAGCCTTACAACTACAGTCTTTGGCTGTAAACCTGGGAATTGTTTCCATCCTCCCTGTGTTAGAACTCATTCTGAGATCTCACACCTTCAGTATTCTTGGTTTACATCTTTGCTTTCATTAAGCATATTCTGAAATAGCTCCCTAAGAGAGAAGAATTGAAAGGTAAAAATTTTTGTGTCTTCCAACCTTTCACTGTTTATATTTTTAGTGTTTATTTCTGAGTTCTTTCATGTTTTTTTTTAGACTAGTCAAGTACAGTAGTGAGAAGGGGGAAGTGTAGAACAACGAGTTCAATCTATAACTGACTGTGAACAATCAATTGTTATAACTCACTACCTTAAGACTAGCCTTCTTTCATATTCTTACTATTTTTGTTTAGGACATCTTATCCTTTGACCCTCCTAATTTTATGTCTTTTTATGACTGCATTTTATCTGAACCTAGCAGCAGGTAAGGGTTCAGTGATAAAGGAGGACACCAACATTATCCTTTTGCCTCTGTATGTGCTGCATACACGGGGTGTGTGCACCTACACACACATTCATATACCACTCCACACATACTGCACATATACACATGCAGAAGGAAAAAAAAAACTCCACATTAAACTTAAGCTAAGAAGACATACATGCTTTGCAAATTCACTGGGAAAATGTGTGTGTACCTTTCTGGTCTCAGTCCACTGATTACCATGAACATCAAAAGATAGTATCAGGAAACATCTAAGAAAAGTATACTCTATAACAGCGCTTCCTTAGCTTGGGAGATTTATACCTAATTCTTCACTGCATTCTAATAAAATCTATCTATATATAATATTTAATATATTATTAATTTAAAACATAGACTGTATAAAATAATATTTATTTTTTCTCTCTCTCAAATTTTCATGCTGATTAAATCTGAGGGCCAGTTTTTAAAAATTGTTGGAGCTAGGGAAAAAAAAAACTACCGGTTTTTAAATTAAGCAGTATGAGAGACATCTAGTGGTCAAACTGTATATTAAAAAAGCTCTTTAAAATATTCAGCACAAAATACCAGTTATGGCTCCAGTAAATTCTGAGGATTAATGACAAGAATGCACAAATGTATCTGTAAATACACTGCAAAAATTACATGATGATTTAACAATTACTTGACTTGAAGAGGAGTTTAAATAAAAACAACAGCAAAACACATTAGTTCCCAATTAAGGCATTGTGATATAATGTGGGCAATTTTTTTCAACCATACTAAGCAAATTTCTGCTTTTTTAATATAGTGGTATTTTATCAAAGAAATTTTTTGAGAAATGAGAATTCTATTTTTTTTTTTTTGCACATCAGGCCTCCATTAAATGTCCTTTGACAAATGTTACAGCATCTTATTTTTTCCCCCCAATGAATTCTGGAATTTAAAGTCCTGAGAAGTGGACACTGACTTTTAAAATCATCTTTGTGTATATGTATGATAAGTGTGTGTGGGCGCCACAATGCCCATGTGGATGTCAGAGGACATCAGAGGTCTGTCGGTGCTCATTTTGTACCTTGCTTAAAATAGGGTTTCTTGTTCACAGTTGCATACACCAGAGTAGCTAGCCCATGGGCTTCTAGGATGCTCCAGTATTCACCTCCCACTTCTCCTTAGGAGGGCTGAGCAAGTGTTTGTAAACACTTGCTACTCTATCAAGCTTTTTAGGTGGGAATCAAAACTCAGATTGTCTGGCTTGCATAGCAAGCACCTTAATAACCCACTGAACCATCTCAGCAGCCTTAATATGATCATTTTAAAGATTACAAAAACTGAGATGCAAGAGAAGCTAAATAACACACTAAATAGTAGAATGTATCCTCACTTTAACTATGCTATATTCCTTCCAATACTCCATGACTTCACAAAACGGCTAAGTCTGGTCAGCCTGTGTGACTTCATCAGATTCCAGGAGTGCTATATAATTTCATTTATCCAAATCTACAGATATGACTGTTTCCATAGAATACTCACACATCAACTCATCGAGCTAGACATCCTACATTACAGTTCTAAAATTACCTTGCTATTCTCTAATTTATAGTAATCATAATCATAGGGTCAGACAAGTTATGTCAGCTTCAATACTTTCTAATACCAGAAAAGACTAAAAGAAGCATACCTGTAAATGACGATGACTGAGAGTGAATTGAACCTTTGTTAAGCATCGTCATTATCTGTCCCACAAACTCCTTAGGAATGAAATTGGCATAAGGTAATATCTCAGTGCTGATAAGCTGAACTACCTAAAATACAGAAGCCAAGTTTAAATACATTTAGTTCTTTAAAGGAGACTGGCTCAAATTATAATTCCTAGAGTAGAGTAGAATTTCAATTTTATTATAAAAGAACATTAAAGAACCCTCATTGACAGAAGTACATGAATATTTTAGTGTTAACTGATGGGATGACCACTAGGAATGCTTCCCTCAACTACTGTGTTACAAAAAGTCAACACTATACTTTTTACTATGCTAGCATTTGACATGTCAATCTTCTTCATAACTACGTATGTATGTATGTATGTATGTATAGAGAGAAATGCTGTGAGCATATGAAACTTACTCATATTAAAATGTCTAAATTTAAGATTTAACTTACTTTTTATAACCAGAAACTATGAGCTATAAAATTAAAGTTACATCCGTTTTTGAGGAGCAGCTTATTTCTAATAGGCTATTTATTTATTATTATTTATTATTTATTATTATTATTTATTTACTTATTTCTAATAGTTCTCTTTAAAAAAAGTTCACACAAGTTTTAAAACAATAGCAGCACAAAAGTATGTTAAATATGTCCAGGACAAGGCCTATATTTTAAATATATACTTTAAAATAATTTGATTGACTTAAAAGTTTCCCTAGCTCACTTTAAGTGAATAATTCCCAACTCCCTCACCAATAAAAACTTCTCAGATAAAAAAAAATACCTTTCATCATCCTCAAATAAATTAAAAGGCACTACTTGCCTGAAATATTCTACAAGTTGTGTGTATAACTGGTTAAAAATGGAACCGACCAGGCAATTTACTGATAAATTTGAACTACAAATACCTGGTTTGACAAATTACTGATCAAACTCTCAAATTTATTTTGGTGAATCAACTTGCTCTTTTTTTAATCTCATGAAATCAAGCCAGCCAAGAATTTGCACATGTACGCAGCACAAAACTATAACAAGCCTAAGGAAGTCAGTCTAAATGTCAGTACTTTAAAAGTCAACTTTAATCTAGGGCAGTTTTAACACTTTTAGGTTCAATTTTAATCTATTTACCTTACTCTTAGCAATTTTATATTTTCAACATTTCTTCTACAAATGACAGGAAAATGTTCTAAATAGCCTTCTTACCTCAACATCAATACTTTCATTTCTTTGAAACTCTTGAATAGAGAGATTATCTGGAGGTATGCTAAAAAAAAGTAAAGAGAATACTTGATCTTTAAAGGTAAAACACTCCTGAAATTACAGAAAATAGACTCAAAATATTTTAATGATAAAAAATTAGTTCTTCCTGTCCTGTTTGAGACATTATGATTTAAGTAAAAGTATAATTAAAAAAACATTTATTTTATTTATGAGAAAGAGGCAGAGAAAGTGAAAGTGTCCCAGTGCTTTCTGTCATTGCAAAAAAAAAAACAAAAAACAAAAAAAACCAACCAACCAAAAAAAACTCTAGACACACATGCCACTTAGTCCATCTGATTTTACATGGGTTCTGGGAAATCAAACCCAGGCTGTCAGGCTTTGAAAGCAAGTACCTTTGAACAATGAGCCATTTCTCCAGCCCCAGAGAGTATGATTTTTAATTAAAGTTGGCAGTATAAAAATGGCTATACTAACTATAAACAAGTCTTGACCTATAATTACAACTAAATTTTTCTCAGTACTATTCATGAACAAACAGCAGAAAAGTAAAAATTGTATCTAAATCAATAGCAAAAATGAGGGCTGTGAATGTAGCTCAGTGGTCAGTGGTAGAATGTTTGGCCAGCATGAGCATGAGTCTGGGTTCAACCCCCAGAACCAGGGGGAATACATTAAAACAACAACCCCACACAATAATAAATAAAAATTACCACTCTGATGATACCTGAATTCACTTATGTTGACAGTGACTTAAAAGAACATCAGTTAGGTTGCGAAATTATTTCCTCAGACACAGCTCATTAATTTGTAATAAATATAACATATTAAAGTTATTTATAATAAAGATAAGTGAATGTTCAGAAAGCCTAGTTAGACTTTCTAAAACTCAAAATTGTTCCAGCAAGAACAGAGAAAAGTAGTTCTGAAAGAATCATGGTAGATTTCAGACTCTGATTCATAAATAGTAGATGGTCATTCACTTACAAGCTACTGAAATATCATCTAGTTAAAAACAACTGAAATAAAAATGTAGTAATTATTACAATAACAGTGACAACTAAAATCAGACATCTGGCCAATGCAATAAAAGTCTTATTAATCTCATATGTCTCCATAACAATCTGATGAAGTACTATTCTTGCAATCAAAAGAAGAGAAAACTGAAGCATAATAGTATTTCCAGGAATAAATCACAAGTGAATGTCCAGACTACAATTTGAATGTGTATATAACTGGTATTTGAATCTACATTATTCTTTTTTATGTTTTAGATGTAAAAATAGTATTAACACATTTGGGTGTAGAGGTACAGCACATAGTTTTATACCTAGAGCTAAATGAGGGACAGACCTTGATTTTTTTTCATTAAAAAAAAAACTACATCCTAAGCACCAACAACTATGCATAAGGCAGTATATACTTAGTATTGAAAATCTGGTTGTGAAGACGATAACTTAGTCCACTTCTTTTTAGTTTATTTGCATATGTGTGTATGGGTATGCCAGAGTCTCTTGCCATTGCAAACAAATGCCAGAGGTTTGTGCCACTTTTTTTGCATATGTCTTTATGTGGGATGCTGGGAATCAAATCCAGCCTGCAGGCTTTGCAATCAAGTACTTTAACCACTGAGCAATCTCTCTAGTCCCTCAGTCCATTGTCATATGAAATTTACATTCTGGTGTCCAACTCCTAGATTAGCTATATTCTGGAAGTATGAACTATAGGAAAAAAAATTCAGATGTTCTTAAACCTAAACCAATGGCAATAAACTCACAACCACTACCATCAAAGCAGCTTTACCTTTAAAATAGTGTCAATATAAAAGCTACCAATTTACTACAATTATTTTACTTTTGTAATGCCAAGTAGACCTCAGTTTCATTAGGTCAAAAATCACAGTTCCTACCCCTGGCCAATCTAATCAAAAGAAGAAATGAGAAAGCCCAAATCAACAAAATCAGAAAGGACAATGGTGAGATCACACCTGAAGACATTGGAAGAATCATCAGGTCATACTTCCAAAACCTCTACTCCACAAAATTAGAGAACCTGGAAGAAATGGATAAGTTTTTGGACACCTACCAACTGCCAAAGCTTAACCCAGAGCAGATAAAAGCACTAAATAAACCTATCACATCCACAGAGGTTGAAGATGTAATCAAAAACCTTCCCAAAAGGAAAAGCCCAGGATCAGATGGTTTCTCAGCTGAAATCTACCAAGCCTTCATCAGAGAGCTGAAACCACTCTTACTGAAGCTTGTTAGAAGCATAGAAAAAGAGGGAAGGCTTCCAAACACCTTCTATGAAGCTACCATCGCCCTTATCCCCAAACCAGGCAAGGATGCAACAAGAAAAGAGAACTATAGAGCCATATCTCTGGTGAACTTAGATGCAAAAATCCTGAACAAAGTCCTAGTAAACCGGATACGCTACATCAAAAATATTATCCACCCTAACCAAGTTGGCTTTATCCTAGAGATGCAAGGATGGTTCAACATACGCAAGTCAATAAATGTAATACATCACATTAATCGGCTCAACCACAAAAAACAGATGGTTATCTCAATAGATGCGGAGAAGGCCTTTGACAAAATTCAAAACCTCTTCATGTTCAAAGCTCTCAAAAGAATAGGCATAGATGGCCTATACCTCAATTTAATAAAGACAATTTACAAAACTCCTAAAGCACAAATCATTCTCAATGGGGAACGGCTCAAGGAGTTCCCACTCAATTCAGGAACAAGACAGGGCTGCCCACTCTCACCACTGCTCTTTAACATAGTGCTTGAAGTTCTAGCCCAAGTGATAAGACAGGAGAAGGGCATAAAAGGGATACAAATCGGAAAGGAAGAAATTAAACTATCCCTCTTTGCAGATGACATGATCCTTTATATATCAGACCCAAAGAATAGTATCAGTAACATCTTGAAGGTGATTAATGCCTTCAACAACGTGGCAGGATACAAAATTAACAAACAAAAATCAGTAGCCTTTCTATACGCAGAAGGCAACCAGACAGAAAAAGACATCAGAGAGACTGTCCCATTTTCTATAGCCTCAAAGAAAATCAAATACCTTGGAATATCACTAACCAAGGTTGTAAAGGACTTATATAAGGAAAATACTGAAACACTCTAGAAGGAAATAGAGGAGGACATGAGAAGATGGAAAGATATTGCATGCTCATGGTTAGGGAGAATCAATATAGTAAAAATGGCAATCCTGCCAAAAGCGATGTACAGATTAGATGCCATGCTGATAAAAATCCCAACCTCTTTCTTCAGAGACATAGAAAAAATAATCTCTAAATTTATTTGGAAGGGCAAAAGACCTCAGAAAGCCAAACCTATCTTAAATAAAAAATCCTACTCAGGAGGTATCACCATGCCTGACTTCAAAACATACTACAAAGCCATAGTAACGAAAACAGCATGGTACTGGCATAAAAACAGAAAGACAGATCATTGGAACAGGATTGAAGACCCAGCTTTAATTGGAAGTAACTTCAGTTATTTGGTCTTTGACAAGGGGGCCAAACAAGGTACGATGGGCCAAGGATAGCATCTTCAACAAATGGTGCTGGACGAATTGGATAAACATTTGTAAAAAAATGAAAATAGACCCACTCCTTTCACCATGCACAAAAATCAACTCCAAATGGGTCAGAGACCTAAATATAAATCCGGTAACCATGAGCACCCTGGAAGAAAAAATAGGAGGAACTCTACATGAAATAGGAGTAGGGAAAAATTTCCTGAGCAAATCTCCAGCAGCCCAGGAAATACAACAAACACAACCAATGGGACCTGATCAGGCTCAAAAGCTTCTGTACAGACAAACAAACCATACTCAGAGCCAATAGACCCCCTTCAAATTGGGAGATGATTTTCGCCACCTACAACTCAGACAGAGGCCTAATTTCCAGAACCTACAGAGAACTCAAAAAAAACTAGAAACAAAAACCTAAAATGCCCCCTCACAAAATGGGGTACTGATCTCAACAGAGAATTCACAGAAGAGGAAACACAAATGGCCTTGACTCATCTAAGAAAGTGCTCAGCATCCTTTAGCATCAGGGAAATGCAAATCAAAACTACAATGAGATACCATCTTACCCCTGTCAGAATGACAATCATAAACAAAACCAACAACAATCGTTGCTGGTGAGGATGCGGGGGGAAAAAGGAACCCTCATTCACTGCTGGTGGGATTGCAAACTTGTTCAACCATTATGGAAAGCAGTGTGGAGACTCCTAGACAGAATGGACATAGAACTACCAATGGGCCCAGCTATCCCTCTACTGGGCATCTACCTGCAAGATGCCACATCTTGATGCAGAAAATTTTATACAACTATAATTATAGCAGCTCAATTCATAATAGCCAAGAATTGGAATCAACCCAAACACCCATCCATGGAGCGAAACTGTGGTATATTTACACGATGGAATTCTACTCAGCTGAAAGGAAACATATCGAAATTTAGGAAAAAAATGGTCTGACTTCGAGCAGATCTTATTAAGCGAACACTCAAAAGAACAGAGAATTGAACGCTGTATACTCTCCCTCATATGCAGTCCTTAACCAGGATAACCATTTTCTTTATGCAGACTAGTAGAAAGAAGTGAGAGGTTATGATTGAGGGCTAAGGAAAGGTGGGAGGGGAATGGCTTAAGCATGAGGCTAAACCAAATTAGGTTCAAAAACATAAAATCTTCACGAGCATACTGTAACCTAAAGAGTAAGTAGTGGGCGTCAACTGGTAAGAGGGGCCATGAGTAGTAGGGGAGAATGTCTAAGTTTGTGAATAACTGAGCAGTCTGACAGCCCCGGGTCCCAGCCACCGGTTCCTTCCCTCACTGAGCTGTTGACCAAAGTGACCCATGAGGTTCCAAAAACAAGACAGAATTCTGTCAAGGCTCTTGAACGCCCTCCCCAGGCCCAAGGCAAAACCCTGTTGCTGAAGAAACCACAGAATGCCATCGACCAGCATCGAGAGACCCTTCAAGGTCTGGAATGGTAACTAGCCCCCAGATGGCAGTTAATGCAGTGCTGGAAGGCACTACACAAGCTGCCAGGGGAAGCTGATCAACGACAGCTGGAGTAAACAGACCACTGGCATGAAACACAGTCTGCGGCCATGAGTAGGCTGACCACACCTCCTACTGTGAGAGAACAGCAAACCAAGAAAGGAGCACTTGTGCAATGGAGGAGCCTGGGCCTGGGGGAGACAATCAAAAGCTATTAAATTTGGTCAAATATTCCACTCAGTGAGGGGGAACCCTTGATTGGAACTGGGGATTCAGAGCGATATGCACCAGATCCCATACTCTTGGGCTCCCAAGAAAAGATGCTGTCATGGTTTGATCCAGGTGTTCCCCACAAACAATTGAATGTGTTCTGATAGATCGATCCTCAGCTGATGGCAGTTTGGGTTTTGCAACCTCGATGGAGCTGTGTTGTCAGGGGCGGGCTTATGGGGTTATAAGCCAGCTTCCCCTTGCCAGAGTTTGGCACACCTTCCTGCCGCTGTTTGCAGTGCTGTGGCAGAGGTGATGTCCAGCCCTCTGCTCATG
>PVHP010022855.1:0-27872 GCA_004024765.1 Zapus hudsonius
TTCTTCCCCTCTCCCCCTCTCTCCCTTCTCTCTATTGGTTTTTTGAGTTAGGGTCTCACTCTAGCCCAGACTGACCTGGAATCATTACATACTCTCAGGCTGGCCTGGAACTCACAGGGATCCTCCTTCCTCTGCCTCCTGAGTGCTGGGATTCCAGTTGTGTCAGACATTTTGTCACAGGAAGGAGAAAAGTCATCAATACACAGTGGAAGTAAGTGAACACAGGAGTTAAGTTGCTCATGTGTCTGGCTGTGAGAGAACCTCTTCATTTTTTTTAAAAAGCACTATAAATGCAGAGTAAACATTAACTTGTTCTTGGCTATGAGTAAGCAAAACTCATGAAAACTCTTTCCATGAAATGAAAGTTTAATGACAAAAGGAAATGAATAGAGTCTCCTTGACATCTTGGCAAAAAAAAAGTCCATTTATAGAAGTTCTTCTATTATTTCTCTTGGAACACTAACAACAAATATGTTAAGAGTCCAGTGTGTTCACATTTGCACAATGGAATCTCAAAAATTGTATCCAGATGAAAAGGCACACCATGTTGAACAACATCAGAATTATATAAAACTTACAACCATGCGTACAAGTTATCACAGAGACAGGGTATCAAAGAAATCAGGAAGGGACTATGGAAATGGTCCAGTGGGTAAGAGTGCTCGCCACGCAAGCAGAGAGATGGGCTGACAGGCTTTAAGATGCCCTGAGTTCCATCCTCAGCACCCAAGAAAACAGCTGTGCATGAGCACACACGCCTGAAACTCCAGTCCTGAGGGGTGCAGAGACCACAGAACTGCTGGGCTAATAGATCAGCTAGTCTAAATGAAAAAATAAAGTCAGCTCCACACCCAGTGAGAAACTCCATCTCAAAAAAGCAACACAGAAAAGTAATAGAGGGCACCTGACATTCCGCTGTGGCCTCTGAACACTTGTGCACAGGGCGTGCACATCTGGAAACATATGTGTATGCACTATACATGCACACCACACATAACACACACACACACACACACAAGAAAAAGGAAGAAAATAAATCAGGAAGCAGTGAGAATCTTAAAAAAAAACAACCTGGAACAATCATTATGTAGTTCTCACCCTCGTCATTTAAGTTGGTGGCTTGGTTGTGGTGAGCAGAGGACTTCACCTCTCCCAAGAGTGTCCAGTTTGCACATAGTAGGGATTTTAACATGGTCTCCATTATATGATAGGATCATCTTCTCGTGTTCATGACTCTGGATTTGTCTACTAGGCATCTGCCAGTCACAGAGCCAAACTAACAGCTAAAGTTGTTTCTGGTTCTGCTGCAAACAGATCCCATCCCATCACTGTTTGGACCTAAATGATCTCCAGGTCCAGGTGCTAAAGGTGCAGAGGGGAGGGTGGAGGCATCAGAGCTTGGTTGCTGGGAAACTATTTCCTACTGATCTAAAGAATAGAATGCGATGCGGCTCTATTTATAATAGCTAGGAAATGGAACCAACCTAGCTGTCCCTCAACTGATGAATGGATAATGAAGATGTTCATTTATACAATGGAGTTCTAGTCAGCTGCAAAGAAAAATGAAATTATGAAAGTTGCAGGGAAATGGATATATCTGGAAAAGATCATACTCAGGCCCAGAAAACCAAACATTATATGTTCTCCCTCATATAATGACACAGTCAGTAGCCATAGATTGATACTAGAAAGGTTTCAGTGCCATGGATGGGATACCTTCCAGTGAGCTGTTGGTCAGGGGGGTTCCTGAGGCCCCCAAAACATTACAGGTCATTGCCAAGGCTCTTGGCTGCTCACCCGAATGGGATGTAAGACCACATATGCTTGGCCTGCAGATCGCTGAGAAATCAAGCTGAAGATGAGTGGAAACCTCCTCAGAGTTCACCAGCTGACAGAAATCTGGGAAAAGCTATGGCTACATGCAGCCCTATGGGAGAGAGACGTCATCAACAGTGGTGAACAGCAGTGGACCTTGCAAGCCTTAAGGCCAAATGTGCCAACTGGGGCAATAGTGGCACATCTATTGTGGAGGAAACCAATTGCTCTCTATTGGATTGGAGGCCCGTTCCATGGGAGGGAAAGCATGCCTGGTACTGAACACCTAGTCAAAACCCTACAGTGGGGGAGGTCATGAGCCCTAGGGGAGCAACACCTGCTGTTGTCTGGCTAAACTCCCATAGAAGCACTTGTTTTTAAACGAGCATACCCACATGATAACGCTACTCTCACTCTTGTCTAGAGAAGCTTCTCTTTCTCAGATGGCGGTGACCACTGGGATAACACAAAAGACACCATAGTGCTGAGAAGAAATGGCAGTGGGGTGTTCAGCACTGGGACATCTCTATCACACTTCCCGAGGCTCAGGGTCTATTGCAGAAGAGGTGGTGGAAAGATTGTAAGAGCCAAAGGAGGGGTAGGACTGCTTACAATGCAAGCTTCCAGACACAACATGACCTTGATATTTATGACTTCACAGTGCCTGGTAATACCTACACATAATGGGAGGAAAAGATGATGACACCAAAACAAAACAGAGACTAATTGAGAGGGGGAAGAGATATTGGGGAGGGTGGGGAGGGAATTGTAATGGCTTATGATCTATGATTGTGGAAGCTATCAATGAAAGTTTTAAAACTACCTCAAAAAACAATAAATAGATAAATAAATAAATAAAATAAAAAAGAATAGAATATGAGTTTTTCCTCTGGCCCTGAGTAAAGACATGACTTTAAACTACCCAAAACAGAAGATTATGGTCCCCCAACTGAGCCTGTACCCCAACTGGCCAAAAGATCATCTCTAACTAAAGGCATGCTAAGGAGGTGGTAGGAGGAGGATTAACCTGCAGAAGCCCCTCCTCCTATCTGGCTGAAGTTGCTTACTGGTCTTCCCAGCTACATCTGCCCACTATTCTGAGTTCTAACTCAAAAAGTCTAACTGTTCCTTCTCTTTTTCTTTCTATCTCTTCCTTGGATCCAGGCAAAAACCCTAGGCATGCTTGCTTAGAAACTCTGGGTTTTCTCACCATTTCTTTGAAGATCTCCCCTCCCACTAGGAAGATGCTAGGGAATTTCAATTGCTGAACCTGCCTACTTTCTGGACCCTAACTCAAAAGGTATGACTTTGTCTTTTCCTATTATCTTATTGTCATGGTTTGATCCAGGTGTCCCCCACAAACAAATGAATGTGTTCTGGGTAATCCTCAGCTGATGGCAGTTTGGATTTTACAAACTTGATGGAGCTGTGTTGTTGGGGGTGGGTTTATGGGGTTATAAACCAGCTTCTCCTTGCCAGTATTTGGCACACCTTCCTGCTGCTATTTCCAGTGCTGTGGCGGAGGGGATATCCACCCCTCTGCTCATGCCATTGTTTTCCCTGCCAGGATGGAGTCTCCCCTCGAGTCCGTAAGACAAATAAACCCATTCCTCCATAAGCCACTTTTGTTTGGGTTCTTTCTGCACAGCAACTAGGAAGCTGACCACAACATCTATCTCTCTCCTCCCAGCACCTGGCTCACCTGTTGTTTTTCTCTCAAATGCTAAGAGAATTGTCTTCAAGCTTGAGGAAGGAGGAGGGAGAAGAAAAGAGGGAAGAGGAGAAGGAGCAAGGAGAAGAAAGAAGCTTAGTCCTGGCCTGGAGAAATAGCTTCCAGTATGGAAAAAAATGCTAGAGATGGTAGAAACTTTTAAGATATATTTGCAAGAAAGAGAGAATTATTTATTTTCAAGGTAAACAAGATAATTGGGTTGCCAGAGCCTCCTGCCACTACAAATGAACTCCAGATGCTTGCACCCCTTTTGTGCATCTGGCTTTACATGGTATGATGGTTAAGTTTTGTTGTCGACATGACCTTTTTAGTAATCTTGGGTGGGTCTCTGAGGATGTTTATAGGAAGGCAGCCTCTCAGTAGGGGGCAGGATATAAAGAAGCTTAAAGAAGCTAGAAGTAAACATCCTTTCCTGTGTGGGCAGTGCAGAAAAGAAATTCGAGAGACTCAGGAAGCCATTAAGTCTGGGATAGGGTTACAAGATCTCTGCCCTAAGGTTATGTAAAGGGGAAGAAGATTTGACCCCTTAAACCCCTGCCTGTTTGCTGTCCTGTGTGTGGTGTTGGTAAAGGGTTTCTCTCTCTGCTTGGACCTGTGAAAAGGGGCAAGCAAGCCTCTTTCACTATTATGGAACTTCCCCTGGATCTGTAACTTCAATAAATCCTTTCCTCCCATAAACTGTGCCTGGTTTGGAGATTCATCCCAGCAGCATGTGGCTGACTGTGACACATGGGTCAATTGAACCCAAGCCTATAGGTATTGCAAGCAAGTGCCTTTAACTACTGAACTATTTCTCCAGGTGGAAACTTAATACATTTTTTTCTTTTTTAATTTCAAGAGAGAAGGAGAGAGGGCATGCCAGGGCTTCTTGGTACTGTAACTTCCAGATACCTGCACCACTTTGTGCATCTGGCTTTGATAGGATACTGGGGAATCAGACCCAGGCTGACAGGTTTACACGCAAGCACCTTTAATCACTGAGCTAGCTCCCTAACTTGGTGGTAAAAACTGTTAAGTGGTACTTGGTGGGAAGTCTTCGGGTCACTGGAAGCATTTCCCTGTAGGTGATGCTAGGACCCTAGCTCCTCCTCCTCCTCTCTTTTCACTTCCTGCCCATGATGTAGACAGCTTGGCTCCAACATGTGCCACCTCATTACAAAAACAATAGGGCCATCTGCCAACTGACTAACCTCAGAAGTGATAAGCCAAAGAAAACTTTCCTTTTTAAAAAATACTTTCATTTATTTATAAGAGAGAGAGTGCATGGTGTGCCAGGGTCTCTCACCACTGTAAATGAACTCCAGACATGCACCATTTTGTGCATCTGGCTTTACATGAGTATTGGGAAGTTGAACCCATTCCACCAGGCTTTGTAAGTAAGTACCCGTAAGCACTGAGCTGTCTCCCTAGGCTCCTCCTGTCCTTATAAATTCAAAGGAAAGCTCAGGTATTTTGATACAGTATGGAAACATGGCCAAGACACAAAACTCGGAACCGTTATGTAACTTGTACACAGCAAGCTGATACTTTCCCTGCACCAGCAGGTACCAGCTACTCCTAAGCCATGCCTTCTACTGTAACTTGCCTTGTTTTCCAGACAGGGTCTTGTTATGGAGCTCAGGCTAGCCAGGAACTCACTATGTAGACTAATCAGGTCTAAAACACAAATCCTCTCCTGCTTCAGCCTCTTGAGGGCTGGGATGACAGGTATATGTGATAACACAGGGAATTGCTTTTCGCACAGAAACTCCAATGAAGTCCCTGGACTCTTGTGCCTGCTTTTCCCTCCTCATCAAGCCAAGTGCTTCTTCCCGTGTGGCCCACAGTGGCATGGTGTGTCCCCTCCTCTCAGGGACTTCAGTCATAAGTTCTTTATTGAAATGGCATTGGCTCCTCTCCATTGCTCACTCAATCACCTCAATATATTTTAAACTTGAAAGGGGATCTGCATGGGAGGAGTTTGGGGTTGATGCTTCCTCTGCCAGAAACTCTACCCACCGCTATATGCACCCAATTTCCTTCCTCCATTGCAAATGTCTCAGCCCATTGGCTTCCATGACCACCCCAAGTAAGGACTTGGCACACGGCAGGCCTTGCTTGCTCTAATGGGCTCTGCCTCTTTGTCGTATTTCATTTCTCTTCAGAGCTCTAACTCCGCCTGTATGATTCTCTCACTCCTCACCCACAAGAAAACAAGGCATGCAGTTTCGTTCTGCTAATTGCAAAGTTCCTGCTGCTGAGAACACACGAAAGGTATAAAATATGTATTTTTGAATGAATAACCTTCAATTGTCCAGAGCACCTGGCTCATTAATTAATAAGCACATAAAGTATGTGAGTTTCCTTTAACTTTATGCCTCTCTTTGAAGCTGGAGATCTCCACACAGCCAGTCCTCTGGATCAATATGACGTGAGTTTCTAAAAGGGAGTGAGTGCTTCAAAAACATATCCTGGGTAATCCCAAGATAAAACTGCAGGCAAGCAGGTTTGTGGAATCGATAACGGGGACTCCTGGGGATCAAGGAAAAGTGAGCAATTATCATTCCTGAATTATCTAGCTGCATGTTACTTCCCTGCATATCTGCCATGCATTGAAATTAAGGCTCTGTGACACTAAGGGGTGAAGAATGTAATCTATCATGGAGAATTAGTGCCTGCCCTCTTAGGAAGTCGAAGGGAAGCACTTTAGCAAATGTTGGCACAGAGACCCTTTAGTCCGGGTAGGATGCTTTTCCTGCCGACGGAGCCCACCTTATTTTGTCTGGGGGTCAGCTCACCAGTATAGCCCAGGTCCATGCAGTACATGTTCACTGGCAGCCCTGGTCTCCCATGATTGCAAGTGTGATTCAAAGGAAAGCTGGACACCCCCAGGTGCTTGGAGAAGATCTCCTAAAGATCTGTATTCCACAACGACAAAGAAGACGTGACAGTATGTCTGGGAGGAGAGGGCTGTGACAAGGAAATCAAGACCTGGGGATGGAGGTGGGTGTTAGGGTTTTCCAGAGGAACAGAACTGATAGGGTAGATATATATTATAAATATGATGTCGATTTGGCTCTCTAACACAGGCTGAGCAGTTCAACAATGGCTGTCTGCTGCTTGGAGAGCCTGAGCACCTAGTCCATGGATGCTTCAGCAGTTCCAGAATGGTGCTGAAGGCCTGGAAGATTCCTGGAGAATCACTGGTCTTCAGTCCACGTTGGAGAAGCTGGTTCCAATGTCCACAGAAGATAGGGTAGATGAACTCACCCCCCCCCCCACACACACACACAGAGAAAGTGTAGCCAGGAAAAATTGTTGCTTTCTCCTGGAACCTCCAGCTTTGTAATAGGGTGCCAGTGAAAGAGCTGCCTAGTTTGAGGGAAGCTCTTCCTCCCTCAATTAATCCCCTACCTGGAAACACCCTCACAGATCTGCCCCAGGAGGTGTGTCTCTTAACTTGATTCCTGAGCTGATCAAGTTACGGATAGAAACTTAACTCTCATAGGAGGTAGGGAAAGGAAGGAAGAATTTATACTTTCTGAAAGAACACCGGAATTTATATATATCATAAGTATGAAAAATTCCCTACATGACTTTCTATACAGGCTAATCCAGAGACACATTGACTATGAGCTTTAAGATATTTTCTTTCTCTTAGTTTCTCTAAGACTGTCATTTAGAACTAAGAAATCAGATGGATTTTTGTCTTGTCTTGGAGTTTAAAGGCATCACAAGAGATTATACAATGAAGAAAGAGAAAGGGAGTTGAGAGGAGAATTTGTCTCCAGACTGTGGGGAGTAGAGTTACAGCAGCCTTCAATCACACCTCGTATGATGGTGGATAGGAAAATTCCCTGGAGCACCACCACACAAGTTCAGGACACACCATCTGTGCCCCTCTGATAACACAATCCACAGTCGATAGTTTCCAGAGATGGCCTGGAAGGCTGGAAATATTGATTATCTTTATAAAACATTTCCCTAGTCTTTGGTAACTATAAAAGAGATCATTGACTCAAACACTATCATGTTCTGATTAACCTATTTCTGAAGACTTTATAAGGCTCTTATTCATCTTTCCCATGCTTCCCTTTTTAATAAGCAACTCTCCAAATGAAGTTAGATTCATCAAGTATGTTTTTGCTATTTAAACAAAGCTCAGATTTATTAATAAGAACTTCATGACATCCTTCAAAGCTGTAGTTTTCACTGTGAGTTAAACTGGCCTTTCAGTACAGTTCCATATGCTCACACACAGTCCTCCAGTCTTCGTGGTGTCCAGCATGCCTTGACACTGGAGTTATCACTGGTCCAGACCCATGGGACTAAAACACCAAGCAAGCTCTGGGCCTGTGCCAACCCCGTGAGGCCTGAGCTCATGAAATGGTCAAGGTGCCTCCTCTGGGAGAAGAGGGATGACTTTAATGTTTGAGATCCTAAATTTCTAGGCTTCTCTCCCCTTGTTTTTGTAATTTTTTAATCAAAACAATACATGAATAAAATCTTAAAACAAAGAGGCACAGGATAAAAAAAAGTTATTTCATCAAGATCCACTACCCATTTTTAATACTTTTTCATACTTCCCTTCATAGTTTTCAGCATGTCAAATAAAGCTTCTTACAGGACAGTCATGTCAAGTAAATAATTATATTTTTCCTCTGTGTCTATAGAGAGTTGACTCTAGGGTTCTCCAGACATACAAAATCTGCAGCTATTTTCCTATAGACTTCAATCATCTGTAGGTTACTGTTCCAGCTATTTTCTCTTTGCTGTACAAACACCTGACCAGAGCAGTTTATGGGAGGAAAGGGATTGTTCCAGGCTTACAGATTCAAGGGGACGCTTCATCATTGTGGGAGAAGCTGGCTCACTTCCACATATCTGTTGTACTTGAAAGAACTTCTACTGAAATTTTTATTCCTAACAGGATAGATTTAATTTATAAAACAGTCATATTCTCTGCATACAAGAAAGGAATTAGGGATGGAGACATAGCTAAGGAGTTAAGGCATTTGCTTTCAAAGCCTAATGACCTGGGTTTGATTCCCCAGTTCCCATGTAAAGCCAGATACACAAAGTGGCACATGCATCTGGAGTTTGTTTGCAGTGGCTAGAAGCCCTGGCACATCCATTCCCTTTGTGTGTCTGTCTTTGTTCTCTCTGCTTGCAAACAAACAAACAAACAAACAAACAAACAAACAAATAAAATATTTTTAAAAGAAGGAATTTTTTTAAACATACTGTTTTCTTTTTCATTCTACTTTATGGATATAGTAACTTCTCTTACCTTTTAAAGATTTTTTTTGAGGGGAGGGGATTCTCAAGGTAAGGTCTCACTCTAGCCCAGGATGACCCGGAATGGACTATGTGATCTCAGGGTGGCCTCAAACTCATCGAGATCCTCCTATCTCTGCCTCCCCGGGATTAAAGGCGGGAACCACCACACCCAGCTCTAAGGATTTTAACTATAGCATTTTTAAAAGTGTTCTCCTATTCTTTGTATCATCTTTATTGTTTTGGTTGCATTATTTTTTCCTTCTCTCTCTTGGCCTTACTCTGTTTTCCATGTTGGATGCTCCTTCAATCTGGGGATCCTTTGCTTAAAACTTAAGAATGAAGCTGATTCTTCTACTTCCAGTGAAAAGAAAACGTGGGTCGAAGAAGAAAGAACCAAAGAAAATATCTTGAACAAGAGACTGAGGAGATGGCTCAGTGGATAAAACACCTGTTGTACAAACATGAGGACCCAAATTTGGAACCCCAGCTCCCTCATAAAAAGCTAGACACTGCAGCAGGTGATTGTAATCCTAGCCTTGCCTATAAGCAAAATGGAAAGCAGAAACACAAGAATTCATCAGAAGCTCAGAAGCCAGCTATCCTGGTGAAGACAACAGTGGACAGTGTGAGACCCTGTCTCAAAGGAACTGAAGGCAAAGACTGACACCCGAAACTTGTCCTCTGACCTTCACACATGTGCTGTACACACACACACACACACACACACACACACACACACACACACTTAAAACAATTGTTGAACTGAAATGAAGATACAATTTATGATTCATGGGATACAGCAAGAGCAGTGCATGCATAGTACTAAAGGCATATGTTGGAAAAGAGGAAATATCTAATTAGTCATCTAAGTTTCCACCTTAGAAAACAAGAAAACATAGAAGAAATTAAATCCAAAGTAAGAAGGAAAGAAAGAATTAGAGCAAAAACAGATGGACTTGAATACAGCAAATGAATGGGGAAAAAATCAATGACACCCAAAGCTGGTTCTTTAAAATGATAATAGATTTATGAAGCTGAGAAAGAGAAGGTAAAAATTTTTTAATATCAGAAATAAAAGGAAACTATAGATCTCATGGATAAGAAGTAGAAATATGGGGCTAGAGAGATTGTTCAGTGGTTAAAGGCACTTGCTTGCAAAGCCTGCTGGCCCAGGGTTCAATTCCCCAGTACCCATGTAAAGCCAGATGCACAAAGTGGTGCATGTATCTGGAGTTCATTTGCAGTGACAGAAGGCCCTGGCACACACATTCTGTCTCTCTTTTAAATAAATAAAAAGTACTATTATGAAGCCAAACTGTGCTATTATGTTTCTTTGCTTTTGCTGAAAATATAGAAATTA
This sequence comes from Zapus hudsonius, assembly GCA_004024765.1. Classification (NCBI taxonomy): domain Eukaryota; kingdom Metazoa; phylum Chordata; class Mammalia; order Rodentia; family Dipodidae; genus Zapus; species Zapus hudsonius. The sequence goes on from PVHP010022855.1 coordinate 10,167, forward strand.
ATTGTAATGCTTATTGAAACATATAGATTTTTTTCAAGGTAGGATCTTGCTCTAGCCCAGGATGACCTGGAACTCACTCTGTAGTTCCAGGCTGGCCTTGAACTCACAGCTATCCTCCTACCTTTACCTCCTGAGTGTTGGGATTAAAGGTGTGCACCACCACGCCCCATATTATGAAAAACCTTGTGATGGGTAAATTCTGTGGTCACCTTGATCAGGTTAGAATCAGGTAAGAGACACACCTCTTGGTGGGTCTGTGGAAGGATAGCTGGAGGGAACCAGACCTTCCCTCAGAGCAGGTGCCCTTCCAGTTGCAGACTGTACATAAAGAAGCTCTGAGAGGCTTTTGCTCCTGAGTTCGGAGGAGTTTCTTTGTTGGGATGGAGTCTAGCCACTTGGAGCACATTCTGTCCAGGGTTGGTGAAGTGCAGTGCAGGAAGGATGATGGAGGTCACCTTAGGGCCTCTAAGGAAGCCAGAAGATGTACACTCTGATCTAACCTCAGGGTTTGCTGCTGGCTAATGTTGGGTGTGAGCTAGGATGGAGTCCAGGAATAGGAGAACATGGCCTGGAGTAGGGCCCTGAGTGCTACTGTAACTTTGACCAGGTTCAGCAACCTGCAACAAACAGGTGCACCTCACCTTTGGTTTCCTGCTGAACCAGTTCCACAAGCAGTTGGAATGGGGTTGGTGGAGGCTCCCAGATGCAAACTACAGTGTAAAGGAGGCAACAGTGAATTTCCAGATTCTTGGCTTTTTTTGTTTGTTTGTTTGTTTTTTGAGGTAGGGTCTCACTGTAGTCCAGGCTGACCTGGAATTCACTATGTAGTCTCAGGGTGAGAGTGGCCTTGAACTCACAGCTGTCCTCCAACCTCTGCCTCTTGAGTGCTTGGCCACCACACCCGGCTTTTTTTGTTTTTTGTTTTTGGTGCTTGCCTTTTCTACTTGGAGAACAAATAAACAGTTAAACCAGGGGGAAAAAAAGAAGCTCTGAGAGCAGCACACAGTGCCTGCCTGGCAGCCCATTCATCTACCCTGTTTCTGCCGTCCTAGACATTGGATATTGGAACCCATTTTCACCAGCCTTCCAAGAACTAAGTCCTCCAGGCCTGTGATGCCAGATGTGGACTCTGAGGCATGTAGCCTCATGAACCAAGCAGCTACTGAGTTCACAGATTCTCCAGCCTATAGATAGATTGTTGGACTGCCCAGCAGTATCCTACAAACTAATAAATAAATCTTCATAATACATATTCACCCTGTCAGTTCTGCTCCTCTAGAGAACCCTATCTAATAAAAACACATATCACATGAATACCAAAACATATCACAATTTGATAATCTAATTAAATGGGTCAGTTCCATGAAAGACACAATCAGCCAAAACTCAACAGTCCAGTGTTTTGTCCTCATGAAACACTGGTGATAACTAATGAAATAGCTTCTTAAAACACTTGTTTTCTCATTAAGATAGTTAGGGCCCCTGAAAATTAAAGCAAGGAGTGTCCTTTGCCCATAAGGAGGGAATCTGTAATTTCCTTATCGCCTTCCTCCTAAAGCAATCCTGCAGCCTCCACTTTGCTAGAGGCCAGGAACAGCCTGGAAGAATCTATATTTTTCCCTGCTAGAAGAGAAAATGGAAAGATAAGGTTTCTTTCTTTCCTGAAAACTCATAGCATCTGGAGTTAGCCCAGCCCCCATCTAGTAAATTTCCATAAAAGATCCCAATCTGGGTCTCTAGGTGGGCTTTCCTAGTTTCTGGGATCCCCTACTCTCTGCATTCCTTCTTTCTCTTTCTTTTTGTTTGTAAATTTTAAACTCATTCTTGATTTAGGGGAAAGGCTATAAATGGTTGGCTAGAATACATTCAGCATGAGCTCAGATTCTATATAATATAAAGCATGAAAGATTTTGGGATTTCAATAAGCCCATATCTAAATTTTAAATATATACCTTTCAGGACTTTCTGTTTATTCTTATATACCAGTCTTTTTTTTTTTAACAAGTTGATTTTATCTCAAGTCTTAAGCCATTCCCTGACTCTTAGCACAAATTCATATATGGTAACAGCAGCATCTGGTCCCTGGTGAACTGGCTTTTCAATGCTGGCATTTTCAAATGCATCTTCTCCACATATCAGTATAAAGGTTGGCTGTCACAAAGCTACAGTAACCAGAAAGGGCCTCTTTCCCATAGAGCATCTCATGTTGGCTGCAAATAATAACTAATGAATGTAAAGAATCAGTCATGTTGATGTTAACCTTCACTTCATTCTCCTATTCAAATTCAATCCACATCTCAGAGAATTCAACATCAGTGCAAGTCACAGGCTGGATATAGTTCCTGATGTCAATGGGATATCACTGAGGACCACACAATTTCTGTCACATGCTGCTCCAGAGACATCATAAACTATGTTGCAAAAATGATTCCGTTTTCCATTGATGATGCTACCTTGACATTATTAACTTAATATTTACAAAATCATGGAAGGCAAGAGTCAAAGGAAATGGCTGCTACCTGAGAAAATGCACACCTGTACATGCACCACCAGTTACATCAGCAAGTGTCACCACGGGGCATTGGGTAAGCTCTACAGACTTGAGAATGAAAAAAAGCCTCATATTGGCACTATGAGAATAGTTTCGACCTCAGTATATAATATATATCCTTGTCCTTATGCCACAGGAGCAATCTAACGGAGGCTCTCCCCTGCCTTCTCTTAGCTCTACTATCTCTATAACGAAATCTTTCTAAACTGTGTAGATTTCATTTATGATGTTTCATGAGACAAGAATCCAGAGGCCACTGACTCAGTGGAAGCTTTGTGTGGCTGTGAGTTTCTGACACCCTAACTCCCGAGTTACAAACTAGCCAAGAGCTAAGAAAAGCTCTATAGTTCTCAACCCCCAATTCCCATGTCATCATCAGGAATCCATTACAGGCTCATTCTTTTCCTGGATATCAGAGAGCATGCCCATACTGGACACCTCTCCAGAGCTCCCTCTTGGGTTTCGGTGTGTGACAATTTCCTCCCAATTAAAACATTCCCTCTCGGAGAGGAGGGAAGTTCAGAAGACTCAAGAAATAAACAAGTCTGGAAAAGCTGAAACTTACAGGGTCACAAGACCCCCCCCCCTCAACTTTCTGGAAGCAGTAAGCAACCTGCCTGCTGGCCATCTGATGTGCTCTATGACTCAGCTTCTATGAGGTCACCATCCAGGATGAGGTGGGACTTCGCATCTGTTTAAGTAAGTCACGAATGCTCTGCAAGCCAAATAAACACATTGGTTCACCCAAATTGGATTCTGTTTTGTTGTTGTTGTTTTTTGAGGTATGGTCTAGCTCTAGCCCAGGCTATCTTGAACTCATTATGTAGTCTCTGGCTGGCCTTGAACTTACTGTGAAATTGGACTTGGATCCAACCGTGCTTTGTTCCGGCATCTGTGCCCTATGGCATGTGACTAGACTTATGTTTTCGTCTCCCCATGAGAAAGGTTTCACACAACAGGTTTTTTTAATTTTAAATTTGGATCAAAGGAGACGATGCTGATCATTGAAGGCATGCACTTCATATTGAAAAGCTCCTAGCTGAGCAGAGTGAGCCTCCAGCTGGAGCAAGACCATGTGGTTTCAAGCCTGGGCTTCCATTTTCTAACTCTGGGCAACATGGTCCATTGCTCCAGCCTTCTGATTCTTCTGATTCTCCAAATAGTAAATCTACACCAGTGTTTACCAAAAGAAAATATTCTATATTGACTCAGACTTTTCACTGCTGGTAAAAATACCCGAGAACATCAACTTAAGGGAGAAGTGATGCATTTCTGTTCTCTAAGGGCTCTGTGTTGGTGCTGGTTTAGAAAAGCAAATAGAAGGACCACAGAAAAGAGCGCAGGGAAGCTCAAACTTTCCTGTGACATCTGATCACCCTCCAAGTCTGATCAGGTTCCTCATCCTCCACCCCTTCCAAGTCATATCTGACTCCATCAAGAATCCTGTTAGGTTGGTTTAACTAGAGACACCCCCCCAACCACCTTTTACCTTCTGTTTTCTCTTAGTAATTTCCATCCACGGACACCCACCTTGTTCCTTGGCCACAAATGCCCACTGGCACATACTATATTCTGAATTGAACTCAACCTCTCTCCTCCCCTGAAGGACTGATACCTGTTGTGATGATCCTAATAACATCTCTCTTATCATGCTTTAGCTAGTACCATTGCTATTTTTTCTTTGATAATTTCTAACCTTTGGTTGGCACATGGGCTATAAATAGTATGTGGATCTAGGAAGGTTTCACTTACTCATGACTCAGTGATATTAACTTTCATATGCTATCTCAGATGGAATTTTTATCACTTGGCCAGTTGCTCAAAGAAGGGAACATCTCAGAAATAAAACAACCTTTCAGTTCCTCATGAGTAAGCCTAACCTAAAACAAATTTACTTTTCGGTTATAAAAAAAGCCATGCCATTTTTTTAAAATGTCAACTAACATGAAATGACTGAAATTGTACTTCACTTTTAACAGACAAATGCTCTAGAAAACAGGATTGCTTTATTGCTCACGGACACGCACACACGACAAAGCAACATTAATTTAAAAGTCAGCTATTAAATAAGTCATACATTTGAGATTTATTTAAGGCAAGCTTTCCTTTAGTTGCCTCAAGGGACCAGTGTTTAATGTTGGAGCTGAGGCTGGGAGAAAATATCCCCTTTCTCCTATCTACTCTACATCTCCGTTGCCTCATTTATAAAACATACAAGAGTCCCTGCAGGTAATTCCACTCGTAAGCATTAAATTCCACTCTGCAGGTTTTCACTATGCTCCCCGAGGAAATAAAATTTAGAAATTAAAAATTCAAAAAGCAAATTATAGGAGGTCATTGGAAGGTGCCCAGCTTTGGGAATCAAGTCATTGTGGATCTTTTTAAAAAGCTTTTTACTGACAATTCTCATATATGGCTATAATGTCTTTTGATCATGACATCCCACTACCTTCTGTTACCTGCCCCCATCCCAGTCCACTGAAACTCTTGTTTTCTCTTCTTTCTCTTTCTTTCTTTCTTTCTTTCTTTCTTTCTTTCTTTCTTTCTTTCTTTCTTTCTTTCTTTCTTTCCTTCCTTCCTTCCTTCCTTCCTTCCTTCCTTCCTTCCTTCCTTCCTTCCTTCCTTTCTTTCTTTCTTTCTTTCTTTCTTTCTTTCTTTCTTTCTTTCTTTCTTTCTTTCTTTCTTTCTTTCTTTCTTTCTTGCCTTCCTCCACCATCCATGTTGAAATGTTAACCCAATATTGCACAGGTCTTGTGCAGGTAATGACGATCCCTGTGAGGTTGTTAATGCAATAGCTGTATCATGTCTGGATAACAAGGTTCCAAAGCACTCCTCCCCATCCTCTTGCTCTTAAATTCTTTCTATCACCTTTTCTATGATGATCCCTGAACCTTACAAGGTGTGAAAGACATGTCTCACTTAGTGCTGAACACTCCACTGTCACTTCTCAGCACTTAAATGAGTTTGAAGTCTCCTCGGTAGTCACCACCATCTATAAAGATCTTTTCTGAGCAGAGGTGAGAAAAACACTAACCGAAGGCATAAACACAAATATTTAGCAGGCAATTTGATGGTTACAACAAATGCATTATCCAAACAATAGTAGTAGCTTTCCTTCTAGCACCTACGACCTTCCCAGCCATAGGACTTTGACTGGGTTTTCTGTATATATATGCATGTGTGTGTATGTCTGTATATGGGTGCACCAGGGTGTCTTGCCACTACCCACTACAAATAAATGGCACATGTGTCACTTTTTGTTCCTGGCTTCCCTTGGTGCTCAAGAATCCTGAGTTTCAGACTTTATAAGCAAATGTCTTTAGCAAATGAGCCATATCCCAGCCTTTGGCTAGGTTTTCAATACTACGCGTGAATTCCCTGCCATGGAATGGGCTGGTCAGTTGTATAGCTTTGAGGCTTCACTTCTGGGAAAAACTATTGAACTATTGCTGAGCCTGCATAGCACTTTGCAGATCTGTGATTGCTAGCCAGTGGGGAAGAAGTTTCCAGCTCAGTTCCAACTTGATTTCTCAGCTGTGTACATTGGGCAAGTCTATTTCCTCATTTTTTTTCATAAAACAGGAATGGGGGGCTGGAGAGATGGCTCAGCAGTTAAGGTGCTTACCCACAAAGCCTAACAACCTGAAATCAATTCCCCAGTACCCACCATAAAGCCAGATGTGCAAAGTTGCACATACATCTGGAGTTCGTTTGCAGCAGCTGGAGACCCCCCCTCTCTCTCATTAAAAGTAAATTAAAAAATTTATTTAAAAAAGCAGAAATGGGATACACAGCAGAGACATTGGATGGTCTAGACTCTCCTCAAGCTTTTAATAGTCTGTGGTTTTTGTTATGCAAGCAAGGTGTTAAGGTGTCATAGGAGAAAATTGTGCTTCCAGCTGTGAGTTCCAGGAAAACTGACTCACTAAGACTTCATTGGTAAGAATGTTTTTCATAATCAAAAGGTTTGTAGCTAGCTGGTCCATTGATTTAGTGGTTCACGAATGTCAGGGATAGCATCTTCATCACCTTGTTCTTTAAAATCGTTTTAATGTGACATAATTGACAAATAACAAAGCACATAGTTGAAGTGTGCAATTTGATAACTCTAGACACTTGTATATACCCATGAAACAGACAACAATCTAGATACTGAACGTGCCTTCGATAGTGAACGTGTCTCACACCCCTCTTTGCAATTCCCTTCTTTTGTCTCCCTGTACGTCTAACATTCATCTGCTTTCTGTCTCTACAGATGAGCTTCAACTTACAGTTGACATCCCAGTAAACTCTTTATAAGGAAATTTTTAAATTTTTTTATTTATTTATGAGAGAGACAGAGAGAGATGATATGGGCATGGCATCTTGCTACTGCAAATGAACTCGAGACACATGTGCCACTTTGTGCATCTGGCTTTAACATGGGTATCGTGAATTGCACCTGGGCAGGCAAGCACCTTTAACCACTGAGCCATCTCCCCAGCCCTAAACTTATCTTTTTAAATAAAATATTTTATTTGAGAGAGTTATAAAAAGAGACAGATAGAATGGGCACGCCAGGGCCTCCAGCCACTACAAACAAACTCCAGATGCATGTGCCACCTTGTGCATCTGGCTTTATGTGGATACTGGGGAATTGAACTCAGGTCCTTTTGCTTTACAGGCAAGTGCCTTAACCACTGAGCAATCTCTCCAGCCCCCTAAACATATCTTAAGCTGAAAATATATTCAATAAACCAAGCCTACTGAGCATCATAGTTAGTGACACAGTCCACTGTACAGTGTCACTTGCTTACCACCTTCATGATCACAAGACGGAGTGGAAGATGCGATCCATTGCCACATCTTGTCATTTTATGCTATTATTTCACCATCATCAAGTTGAAAACCCCTAAGCCAAATCACTGAAAATCAGGAAATGGCTATATAGATTACCTTCATTATTTCTGAATCCTGTACGTAAGTAATGTACTCCCTTCTCTCTGGCTTTTTTCACTCAGCATAATTGAGATTCATCTGTGTATTTCAATAGTTTATTCAGTAAATTGTTCCATTTTGTGGACACATTACAATTTGTTCATTCATTCACTTATGGAAAGACACTGAGATTGTTTCCAGTTTTTCACTATTACAAATAAAACCACTGTGGACATTTGGATTAAAGTCTGTACTTGGATATATATTTTTTCCTCTTAGATTAAGTACCTAGGAATAGGATTATATAACTTTTTTATTATCCATAATAAGATCACTTAATAAGGGAATATTGTGTTGATGTCTCCAGTTCCCCTATTTCCCTCTTCCCTGTCCTGGTTGGATTATCCTCCTCTGTGGGCAGTCTGGATCATATATAACTTTTTTTTAACCGCTGAACTGGTTCTATCATTTTACATTCCCACCAACAGTTTTCAGGAGAGTTCTAATTCTTCTACGTCCTTGAGAATGCACTTCAAAGGCTGTATAATCAGGGCTGGAGAGATTGCTCAATGGTTAAAGTGCTTGCTTGCAAAGCCTGTCAGCCTGGGGTTGATTCCCCAGTACCCATGTAAAGCCAGGTGCATAAAGTAGCACATGCATCTGGAATTCATATGCAGTGGCAGAGGCTCTGACACCCATAATCACTTTCTCTCTTTTACTCTTTCTCTCCTTGCAAATAAGTAAGTAAAAATCTGTACAGTGCATCTTGTGATTTTTACTCTGATAAGCATCTCTATATACATATTACAATATGTTCTTTTGGAAAAGTAACTGTCCAAAATTTTGCCACTTTGCATTATTTTTATTTGTTTTTTATCTATTACCATCAAGTTTTAAGAGCTATGAATTTTTATCATATATATGATTTGAAAATGTGCAAAGATTGTTTTCCAGTATATGTCAATCATACCTTTTTAAAAGGAGAATTTTTTAATTGATAGAATTCATTTTGTTAATTATTTTATACATCATGCTTTTAGTGTCGCATTTAAGAAATCTTTTAACCTAAAGTTATAATAATTTCGTACATCTTATTTTAGAAGTTTTATATCTTATTTTTATTATCTCTATTAATTATATATATATGTAATTGTGGACTATACTTCTCTTTTTTAACATGGGTAGTCAATTGGTCCAGCATCATTTGCTGAAAAAAAAATCTACTTTTTCAATTAAATTTCTTTTGTGGTTTTATGAAAAATTGATTGCCAATAGGTGTATAGTCTCTGTGTTCAAACCAATCTATTTGTCTAGCTTTATTAATATCTTCCTCTCTTAGTTCTTATAGCTGTAGAATGAGTCTTAAAATCAAGTGATTTTTTTTATAAAATTGGATTAACTGTACATAGTATTTTGTATTCCAGCATGAATTTTAGAATAGATTTTCAGTATCTAAAATAGGCATCCTTGAATTTTGGTTGAATAGTATTTTAAAGAATATAATTTTCATATTTATGAATAGTTTATATGTCAATTTACTTATGCTTTAATTTATTTTTGTTTTTTTTTTATTTTTTGAGGTAGGGTCTTGCTGTAGCTCAGAGTGACCTGGAATTCACTCTGTAGTCTCAGGTGTAGAACTCACGGCAATCCTCCCAAGTGTTGGGATTAAAGGTGTGCACCACCATGCCCAGTTAACTTTTTTCTTTCTATAATGCTTCTCAGTATAGATATGGAACAGTTTGTTAGGTTTGTTCCCAGGTATTTCATATAGTTTATGCTATAGTTTTGTGCTATGGTTATCTTTTACTGTAATATGTTTGTTGAGTTTTAGCTTAGAGAAACAGTGGCTTCAAAGAATGGGTTGAGAATTATTTTTCCTTATCTTTGATATTTATGGAAGGCATTGTGTATCATTTCTTCCTTACATGTTTGGCAACATTTACAAGCAAGGTCATCTGGGCTTCAGTTCACTTATGGAACATGCTTGATTACAGATCCAACTTGTTTAGCTAATAAGGTTATTCAACTTGTTTATGCCTTTTGATCTTTCAGGAATTGGGCTAGTAGCAATCCCGCCAAAGGATCTTCCTACATTCTGCCTGTGTCCTAAAAATATAAGTGAGACTAAATTTTAAAATAATGGACTAAGTTGTTTGGCAGAAAAAAATTCAAGACAGCAAAGCATTCAGGCTGTAACATGATTATTGCTCAGTGGGTTTAGTGAGTTTCATGAGAATTAAAGCAGAAAGAAGAACAACAGAAAATGTGAAAATGCACAGTTTGGTGAGGGAAGGAGCATGGATATGGTTAAAGATATGAACAGGGTGGACAGGGTAGGCAGGATGGATAGGGTGGGCAGGGTGGACAGGTGGAAAGAGTGAGCAGGGTGGGCATGGTGGGCAGGGTAGCTGCAGACAAAGTGGTTGTAATTGCAAGAGAAATTGGCACCATTGACCATCAACCTTGTTCTCTGCATTGGTGTAGTAGGAATGGTGCCTGGAGGGCAAGGCCTGCCCATTGAAGGCATTGAAGGCATGAAAATGCACTCAGGTGAATGCCTGAAAAGAAAGTGAGGAGAAGCTAGAGTCTCCAGGGTACCCTGCTCCAGTAGAGCTATATAAGAAAGTGTCATCCTCGGTTCCACCATGACGATCCAAAGAGACTGCAGTAGTTATGGTCCAGGGGAGCCAGGCCATGTTTTGAACTGGATATATATTGCTGTTCTTCATGTATGCAAAATTAAAAAAATATAGAGGTTCTGGAGGCTTTTACCAAAGTTCTAGACAGCTATTGAGGTCAGGCGACATGGAACAGGGTCATATTCCCTTGATGGAGCTCCTTAGCAGGCTGTGTGTGTGTGAAGCTGTGAAGGTCATGGTTAAGTTACAGTGGAGACCTTAGGATATTGGAAATGCCAGAAACATGGGACATCCCCCAAGGAAAGCTGCAGGTGCTGAGTGGGGCCAGCCCAAGAGAGATCTGGAAGGAGGAGCTACCCAAGACTGTTTGAGATCACATGATGGTATCATGAGCCTCTGATACGGGGCAGAGAGCTGTGTGGTTTGATATTATTCCTACCGGATTTCAGGAGGGTGTCTACTCTGTGCCATTGCATGTTGCAAGCTGGAATCTTGTTCTTTGAGGGGTTCACAACTGAGAAATTGTTTTGAATGTCAGAAGAGACTGGATTTTGTACTGTTGAACAGTGTTATTATACCTGTAAGACTATGGGGACTTTTGAAGTTGGGCTGAATGCATTTTGTATTATGGGATGGCCAGAAGCCTGTGATAGCCAGGGGCAGAATGTCACCCTGGAGTCTTATGTGTTTGTACATTTGGCACCCAACCAGTGGTGCTTTGTGGGGAGGTTATAGAACCTTTAGGAGATGGAGCCTAGATGGAGGAAGTGGCCCATGGGGGTGGGCCTTGAGATTTATAGCCTAGCCCTGCTTCCCACCCTCTCCCTGCTTTCTCATCTACCCAGATGTGAACAAGTTCACAGCTACAGCCCCATGCCTTCCCCATTGAGGGCTTACTGGCTAGTCTAGTCTACCTGAATTGCCTAGCCTGTATGTGGAGTAGCTAGGTTCTAAAAAAAGTTCAAATAGGGAATTGATATGTCAGCCAAGTGCCATCTACTTCACTAACCAAATCCATCTCAGTAGATTTCTTACCGCACAGCTAGGAAACCACTATTTATTCTGCTTGGTTCATTCGAGGTAACGGCAGAACACCAAGATGCTATTGGTGCCTGGCATTCTTCCTCCCAGGCGTGGCGTAGGATCAAAGGCTTCAGATAGGTTGGTGGGATGACTCACAAGGCTACCATCATGACTTCCAGGCCAAGGTGATTTCTTTGGCCAGGGAGGCATATTTCCACACGAGTTCTGGTCATTTCAAGTTTGTATCACTGGCAGAGTCCTCAGGCTCTGAGACACGAACATTGAAAGTTTTATAATTACTTTACAGGTGTCGGGAAATAGAGAAAATGGTTCTTATTGCCCAGTAAAGACAAAATCTTGACCTATATCTCAGCGTGGTCAGATAAAGATACATTAAACAAAGGAAGTCAAATACCTTTGGCTACTCAGAATGATTCCCCATAGGGTGGTAAAATTTTTGTTTTGTGTGTGTGGGGGGAAGTTGGGTACATTCTCAGAAGAATTTCTTGTAAATGTGGTTTAAGAAAGATTCTTGAGTGCTAGAGAGATGGCTGCCAGAAAAGCACCTGTTACATTAGCATGAAAATCTGAGTTTAGGTCCCCAACACCCATATATAGGACAGCATGTGCCTACAGTCCAAGAACTGGAGATACAGAAATTGAGGAAATCCTAGGGCTCACTTGGGGATAGTCTAGCTGAATGGGTGAACTCTAGGTTCAGCAAGAGACCTTGTCTCAAAAAATAAGCAGGAGAGAGCAGGGCATGGTGGCGCACGCCTTTAATCCCAGCACTCGGGAGGCAGAGGTAGGAGGGTCGCCATGAGTTTGAGGCCACCCTGAGACTACATAGTGAATTCCAGGTCAGCCTGGACTAGAGAGAGACCCCACCTCGAAAAACAAAACAAAACAAAACAAAAGCAGGAGAATGATTGAGGAAGACACTCAGTGTTAACTTCTGGTCTCCACAAACAAATGCACACATGTAAATGTGTACACACACATCCAAACATCCAAACATACATGTTCATGAAACTATATATGCAAAGAAGGAAGGAAAGAAGAGAAAAGGAAATGAGCCAGGTATGGTGTCACACGCCTTTAATCCCAGCAGATCGGGAGGCAGAGGTAGGAGGATTGCTGTGAGTTTGAGTTCAAGGCCACACTGAGACTACCAAGTGAATTTCAGGTCAGCCTGGGCTAGAGTGACACCCTACCTCAAAAAGAAAGAGAGAGAAGAAAAGAAGGAAATGAAGAAAGGAAAGGAAGGGCTCAGGGGCAACCCTATGACTTAGAAGAGGCCCTAAAAGACCTGAAACTGCAATTGCACAACAAGAAACATTTGTGTAGATTGAGGTGCAGCTGGAAGATGCTATGCCTGAATGAGGAGAATCCCCCAGGCCCACCTCTCTCCCCTCCCCAACTTGGCACTTCCAGGGTCAGAGCTTCTCATAAATGCTCTACCTCGGGCAACAGCCCAAGTTCCCAGTGGGCAGGACTCTGATGGGATACATGAGCAGGGACAGGCATCCACCAAGCCCTGGCTCCCCCAACACGGTACCTCAGTCTGGGCAGCAACTTCCACACTGAGCATCAAACAAGAAAAGGCAGCCGGAAAAGCAAAATGGATCAATTAGATTATTGCAGCATCTCCTGGAGCTCATCTTCAATTAGGAGTGAGAGGTGAGACTGCATTCCTGTCTGACAGAAGAGAGATGGCCGGTTACAGTTTTCTCAATGGGGAGCAGGCACTGAGCACTGAGGCCAGTCAATGAACTGGGGGGAGGGGAGCAGACAGTCATGATTCACATTCCTCAATGCTGAGATGCTCTTACCATCCAAGAATCAAAAGTCAAATCCCACAGGGCCTGCGATGGAGGGAGATTTCTTATGGGAAATAGTCACATCAGCCCTTCAGATGCATGGGCAGCCATTTTCCAATCTGCCAGATAAGGTGAGCAGCTGCTGGCATTGACCTTGTGTCTTCTCACAGTTCAGCCTGCCTTGCACATCAACCCATAGTATTTTTCAGGTCTGACTGATGGAAATTAGCAGCAAGTGAACCTGTCCTTAGAGTTCCCTATGCTAGTCCCCATAAACAGATCTCAGCCCTCTCAGCAAAGCCACCAGGGACCCCCTGGCTCTGGTCAGGACACCTGTCTTGGTAACATCTCTTTAAATGATCCTGCCTTCCTTTCTTATCCAATGAATGATTAACATGTTTTTGCCTATTAGTTAATTATTTCTATTCTTTGTAAAATTACCCAGTCTGGCGTTCCTTTGTAGCCACAGAAGGCAGAATGACACTTTCTCCTCTATGAGGTTGTTGCTTTAAAGAGAAACAAGACCTGTTCCTGTAAATTTTCTTATAAGCCCCCAAATCCACAGCTGTGATTTCCATGCCCAATTCTATGGCATTCTTTGAGTGAGCTGGTTTTTGCTTGTCTGCTTCTGAAACATTTCACTTAGGCTTTCATGGAAACAACTCCCTTCTGTGCTCAGATTCCCCCCCCCCCCATTTAAGTGGCTTTTCTAAGCTAGCTGTTAAAGTGGTTCGTTCCCATCATCTCAGTTTTGGCTGAGGCCTCAAAACTAGAAATAAGCAGTTTTAAGCACCCAGACATTCTGAAGAGTAAAGCCAGAGATCACCCTTGAGGAACATGCTCAGTGGTGTGGCAAAAACTCCCACGACTGTGTTCAGTATGAACTTCTGGCCACATAAGAGCAAGGAAGGAGAATTGAAGAAGGTTTGTAGGACTTTCACTGAAGCTGGGGGCAGAGAGCCCTTTAGTTGAGCTGCCAGAGGGTGGCTGTTGGGGACTGAAGGTCACCAGGATTGGTGCCTAGAAAATTTGAGACAAGAAGCTGTTCTGTGATGTTCGAAGTGAGCACACTGTTGCAGGAACTGGACCAGAAACATTACTGCAATTCTGCAAGGAAATAAATGTTTCCTTGGGGGCAGAGCAAGGCTAATCATGTTTCTGCCCTGCTCACAAACCTGCTCAGAAGCCCTCTCCCAAATGAGGCCTCAGAGGCCAGAACACCAATGTTACTCTAAACTTAAGCCTGTGTGTCTAATAAAAGGAACCCTGGAAACCTGCGAGTCTGAGCCTATGGTTTCAAATTTAATTGTCCTAGAAGGGTAGACCCCCAGATAAGTGGCATCAGACCCAGCTGGGAAGTGTGATGAAATAGTTCCTGGGATTCTTGTCTGGATATTTCAGTCAGGATCTCCGGGGAATCTGAATTTACAGCAAAAAGTAAAGGTAATTCTAAGAGTCAGTTGCTTTCAGGAAATACTTATACATGCCTATTGTCCAATATTGTACAATCAATAAAAAACTACTGTTGAGAAAGAAAAGCTTTCTTGCTAAATTTAGTAAGTTCTTATTAGTGCATTGGTTATCTAATGCTCCATGTATTAATAAGGTTTAGTTTAGCCCTGACTACTCATTTTGATTTATACATTATCTAGATAATGTGATGGTTAGGTTTTGTTGTCAACTTGATCTTAATTATCTTGGGTGGGTCTCTGAGGATGTTTACAGGAAGGCAGCCTCTCAGTAGGGGGCAAGATGTAAAGAAGCTCAAGGAAGCTAGAAGTAAACATCCTTTCCTGTGTGGGCAGTGCAGGAAGGAAATTCCAGAGACTCTCAAAGCCATTAAGTCTGGGAAAGGGTTGTAAGACCCCACCCTAAGGCTATATAAAGGGGAAGAAATTCTCTCCTTGGCTCTCCTGCGTGTTTGTTGTTTTGTGTGTGTGGTGTAGTTGATGGGTTTTTGTCTCTGCTCGGACCTGTGAAAGAGGACCAGCCTCTTTCACTTTTATGGGACTTCCCCTGGATCTGTAGCTTCAATAAATCATTTCCTCCCATAAACTGTGCCTGGTTTGGAGATTCATCCCAGTGGTGTGTGGCTGACTATGACAGATACATTATCTCTCAAAATAGTTTGAGTATAGGGAGATGGTTCAGTAGATTAAAACACTTTCTTGCAAAGCCTGCCAGCCCAGGTCCAGTTCCCCAGTACTCATGTAAAGCCAGATGCACAAAGTGGCGCATGCAGCTGGGCTTCATTCACAGTGGCAAAAGGCCCTGGCATTCCAATTCTCTCCCTCTGTCTCTGCTTGAAAATAAATAAAAATATTGTTAAATATTTTATTTATTCATTTGCTAGGAGAGGAGAGAGAGGGAGAGGGAGGGAGAGAGAGAAAGAGAGAGAGAGAGAGAGAGAATATGGCCTCCAGCCACTGCAAATGAACTTCAGATGCATGGGCATCTGGTTTTACATGGGTAGGGGGGGGGGAATTAAACCCAGGATGTTAGGCTTTGCAGGCAAGCACCTTAACTGCTGAACCATCTCTCCAGCTCCTAAATAAAAGTATGTTTAAAAAATAAAAATATAGTCTGTATTGTGGCTGCAAACCCTGTGGACTAGAGTGGGACAATTTCTGTGTCTGGAACCCAACGTGGACTGTGACAGTTTGGAAATGCTTGTTCCTCAGCAAGAAGACAAGGCAGTGACTGTTTCCTCACCACCTCTGCAGTGCAGCTGACTCCATGGCCGAATCAGGAGCTTGGTCACTTTTTACAACACTGCGAGTTAAAGAAAACAGCACAGCCTGTAGCAACCTCTCCCATCCCCACAGACATCCACACACGAGGACCTCACACCTGAAACATGAAGGCTGCAGAGGAAGCCCACGGATCCAGGAAGCCTACGAAAAGAAACATGTGCAGCGTGGAAAGGGAGTGGGTGTAAGTGAAACAGAGATGGGTCCACCTAGAGGGTCTGAGCTCTCTGGTTGAAATCAAACAGCCCCAAAGGGCCTGTCACATTAGAGGTTTTCAGCACAATCCCAGCCAAACTGGACAGCCAGCTTCTTCAGATGAGCGATCTGGGCCTCTGGGGCATGATGGGGACCCTGCAAAGTCTTTTCTCTATGCCAGACCTCCTAGCCTCACTCCTAAAAGACCAGAAGGCTCTCTGCAAAATGAGTTAAGGCATGGAGGAACCCAACCTGCTAGCAGACAGGCCAGTAAGAATCAGCTCAATAATTATGAGGGAACATTTGGGGGTCCCTAGGGGAGGGGAAATAGAAGGTCAATGTTGCTGTTACTTTCTCGTTGTTGCACAAAGCACCTGACCAAAGCAGCTTGTGGAAGAAAAGGTTTATTTGGGCTTACAGGCTCAAGGGGAACCTCCATGATGGCAGGGAAAACATGACATGAGCAGAGGCTGAACATCACCTCCTGGCCAACATCAGGTGGACAACAGCAGCAGGAGAGTGTGCCAAATGCTGGCAAGGGGAAGCTGGCTAGAACACCCATAATACCACCCCCAACAACATTCCTCCAACAAGGTTCCAATTCCAAAACTGCCATCATCTGGGGATCAAGCACTCAGAACAAGTAAGTTTGTGGGGGACACCTGGATCAGCCATCACAGTCAGTTTTACTCTGTACATCTTGAAACAGAAGTGATGGTGGTAAAATTATGAAGAGATGTCTGACAAGAGCTGGATGAGAGGAAATTCAGCCTAATGACCTAGAGGTAGGGAAACGGTGACAACCGTCTCAGGGAGCCTCTGTGACACACAAAGGTGCAGAGAAAGGCCTATCCTGCTGGATCCCTGGGGATTGAGGTGCCATCTCTGGAACCCTGGAAAGTCTAGAAGAGCTGAAAACAATTTTATGAGTTAAAATGGCAGGCAAGCTTGGATGAAGTGAAAGAAAACCTTTCTTTAAAATTCAGGGTGTTTTTTAATTTTAAACTTTTAATATTTATTTATTTGAGAGAGAGAGAGAATGGGCATACCAGGGGTTCTGCCTCTGCAAACAAACTTCAGATGCATACATTACTTTGTATATCTGGCTTGACATGGGTCCTGGGGAATTGAACCCTGGGCTGGCAGGCTTTGCAAGCAAGTGCCTTTAACCACTGAACAATCTCTCCAGCCCAAGATGTTATTTTTGTTTTAATAACATACTATTACTTTTTGGTTTTGTTCAAATTTCTCAAAGAGTGATAGAAGACAGAGAATTATAAAAATTTCAGAGAAATGCTCTGCTATTTCCTTTCTGGCAGGGCTGCTATGATTTATGTGTTTCCTGGTAGCATCTGCTTGTGTGGCATGAAAACAATAAAAATTCACTTTTGCAATGGTAAGAACAAAAAATGAACTTTGATGTGTATAAATTATGCTCCAATAAAACTGACTTAACATATTGGTTAAAAACAATTTGAGCCAGGCCTGGTAGCACAAGTTTATAATCCCATCTACTTGGGAGGCTGAGGAAGGAGAATGGCAAGTTCAAAATCAGCCTGGGCAACTTAAAATAAAAAGGGAAAAAAAGTAAAAAGAGAGCTGAGAATATAGCTCAGTGGTAAAGTGCTTTCATAGCACAGGATAGCCCTGGGTTTGACCCCAGTACCACACACACACACACACACACACACACACACACACACACACACACACACATACACAAGCTTGGTTTATAAGATTTTAAAATACTTAGAAAAGTATTTATCACTTTCTGCTTCCTCACTGTGAACATGACCAGCTGCCTCAAG
>PVHP010022856.1:0-27958 GCA_004024765.1 Zapus hudsonius
AAGAAGAAGAAGAAGAAGAAGAAGAAGAAGAAGAAGAAGAAGAAGAAGAAGAAGAAGAAGAAAGGCATGTCAGGGCTTCTTGCCACTGCAGATGAACTTCAGACACATGCACCATTCTGTGCAACTTATTTAATGTGGGTACTGGGCCAGCAGGCTTTGTAAGCAAGAATCTTTAACTGCTGAGCCATTTTTCCAGTCGTCTATCTTTAAATATTATAGCTATGCTGCCACTCAATACTTCACAATAGGGGCCAAGTTTTCATACATGAGAATTGAAGGGCATAGCCAAACCATATTCAAACCATAGCTGTGACTAAAAGCAGATTGATACCCTCATAACATTAATTAGTCTAGTTCATATTCTACTTTTATGCTTAATTCATAGAAAACATCTGAGTGCCTAAAATGTGTTGTCTCAACTACATTCTTGAATGTATAATAAAAGGGAGAAACAGAGCAACAAAGAGGCATGTATCAATAAGACAGCAATGGAGAGGGAACTCCCAAAAATTTAATGCAAATTTAAGAGGCATGCTATACAAGGATGCAGAAATATTAAGTAAGATAAAATAATGAGTTCATATGGCTTGGAGTGATGTAGTGGATTTTTGGATGACAAGTAAAAGAATATCCTGTATATGACAAACTTTTCTAAGTTATCTGTGGGTTCTTTAGGGTTCAGATATTATCTCATTTATCTAAAATACATGACGAGTCTTTGCTGAGTGTGGTGGTTCATGCTTGTTATCTCAGTACTTAGGAGGCTGAGGAGGGAGAATCTCAAGTTCATGGCTTGTCTGGGCTAGTACAAGGAACTGCAGGCCAGAAAGGGCTACATGGCCAGACCTTGTCTCAAAGATCCAATATCTCTTTGCTTCCCTAGGCTTCCTCCCTTCCTCTTTCCTTACTATTTCCCTCAGTACAGAAGTCAAATCTCTAGTGATAAAGATATGAAAATTTATTTCTTATTCGTAGTTGTTAATGTTTTGTGAGTTATGGATTTGAATACTGACCTCTGGGTCATTGGAAGGAGTAAATGAAAATGTTGAGGCAAGTGTTTCATCAACTTTCAGGTTCTATATAGATGTAAGGCCATGTTTTGAAGTCCAGATGTCTGGAGAAGAGATGAAGTTGGTGCAAATAATGAAAAGGTGAACGAATAAATCCCCCTAATACTATACCTTTACTTATAACATACTATAAATACTGGTAAATGTATGTATTTGTGAATTCTAAAATTTTAAGGTAATTTTAGAAAAGTGGTTAATAATTGTGTCTTGTTTGGTTCAGGTAAAATTTAACAAATCTTGGTATATGCTGAAGAACAATGTAATGAATATTTTAGTTAACTTCCTTAATTGTACCAGAGGTCAGCTAGGGAATTCTGGGCCTGACAATTTTTGTGCTGCTTAAGGAAGCCAGAGAAAAATTACTTCTTTCAGATATGCAGCCATTTTTCTGTTCCCTTTGCGGATAAAGATATAGAATAATTTAAAGGGTATCAGTGCTGCACTCATTTATATGTGGTCCAGAAGATTTGAAGTGGAAAATGTAATTATAGGACTTATGAGAAGTCTTGGATACTTGGTCTTAAGTCTGGAAACTCTGTAAATATTTTTTAATTATGTATAACATTTTTCTTACTATCATTATGTTTGTGATGTGTTCAAAGTAAATACTCAAAATTCTGAAAGACTTCTAGAAATGGGTCATAGACAAAATGATCATAAATTCTTTGTATGAAATTTGTTTCAGCCATATATAGACTTGAAGGGTTTAACTGTGCTTAACTATAATGGCTTTTCCCCCAAAGTAAGTTAGTTTGTCTGTCATCTATTAAGCTACCTATCATTCATCCAGCCACCCATCTATGTATTATCTATCTATCTATCTATCTATCTATCTATCTATCTATCTATCTATCTATCTATCTAGTCTATCTATCTGTCTGTTATTTTCTTGTTGCTGAGAAAATGTATCCAACCAGACACATTTTAAGAAAATAAAGAATTTATTTTCAGTTTACAGTTCACAGTTTTGAGGGGAAGTCCACCATAATGGGGAAAGCATGGCAGGAGCAGGAAGTCACATTATTACCTCGTGAGGGAGGAGAGAGAGAGAAATAATAGCAAGTGGGGCTGGACTATAAAATCTCAAGGCCCAACCCCAGTAAGGCTTTACCTCCTAAAGGTTCCAAAATTTTCCCAAACACTGCTACCAGTTTTGGATTAAATAATCAAACACGAGTCCATGGGGAACATTTTACATTCAAACCATCATACTATCTAGCTAGCTAGACAGAATTTCAGTATATGGCCTCAAAATTGCCATCCTCCCTTCTTAGCCTCCTGAGTGCTAGGATTATAGGTGAATACATACCACTATGTCCAGCTCTGAGGTGGCATTTCTTTGAAAAGTATAGGCACTATTGGCAAACCTTGTGTCTGTTTACCTTGGATGAAGAAACAGTTACAAGACTCACTAGGCACAGTTGTCTTATAGATGTGAAAGTGGAGTCTGCGGAAGAGGAGAAAACCAGGGGATAAAAGAAGAAATGGGAAAATTGAACTAAAACTGACCAACAAGTTTAAGCTTTCCTATACAGTGGCTTAATATAGCTTACTTGCTGATCCTCAAAACTCAACAAGAAATCCCTAGGTATTGTATTAAAAATGCAATTTCTGATTTAGTAGGTCTAGAGTGCAGCATAGCCATGTGCATTTCATTTCCTTCAAGATCCCAGGTGATGATACCATTGCTGGCCAGATACCTACCCTGGGAGTAGCAAGGGTCAAGAGATTTATTTTGAACCTTTTATCAAAAGTAATGTTTCTTAAAGATCAGTAAAAGTAATTTCTCTACAGTGTAGGAAAAATGTGATTCAATTTCACACCATTATTGAATGAAAATGAAAATTCAGAGTCATTAACCAAAATAGACACATTTTAATGGTCATACCACACTGCTTTTCCTTCCTTCATTGCTTCCTTAGGCTCGGGCTCAGAGTGAATATATATTGTGATCAAACTAAATCTGTTTTTCTGCTAGACAATATGCTAGCCCAGGTTACCCACATGTCCAGGTGGTATCAGTGTTGTCATGGAATAGGCAGGTGTAGCACCTGGCTCCTAGACATCCCTCTGCCTGATTGGTCTAAGATTTGGAACTGCATGCATATAAACTGGAGCTCATTCTTTCTTTATAGAATGCTTGTGGACACTTAGTTCATGAGAGATGAGAAAGTAAGTAGCTCAGTGTACATAATGGAAACTCAACAAATGCTCATGGAGACCCTTTGAAGAGTGAAATTTAATAGTTTCAGGCCACCAAGGAGTGTGATTAACAGGATCAAAACAAACTCCAAAACTTTGAGGGCTTCTTGAACTTACAGTTTTAGTTGCTCACATTTTTACTTTTGTGTTTCCCCTTTCTGATCTAAAAGATGAGCAGAGTGTTTTGATGGTAGTAATTTTGACCATCTTTGCTATCTTCTTCCTTTGCAGATTATTCGTCTGCAGTCCAGAAATTTTCCCAGACACTGCAGTCATTTCAGTTTGATTTCATTGGAGACACACTAACTGATGATGAGATTAATATCGGTAAGTCTTCAGCTGGGTGTGGCCATACACCTCTGGAAGAATGCCAGAGATATTACTGCCAGAGATAAACCACCTTGGTTTGTGGATACAGAGCAGCACCGGGACCTTTCCTTCCATTTAAGTCCAGTGCCAAGCCTCTGGAAGGCTGCATAGGAAGGATCAAGAAACTGTTCCCTGCTAAAACCATTTCACTCTCACATAGAAGAAACCAGAAATCTTTGGCTCAGCCTGCAGGGGATGCTTCATAAAGCATCTAATGTATGAAAATAGGTATTTTCATAAAGGATAGTAATTTGTTTATTTTTCTGAAAGTGATTTTAGTAAGTTTTTTCTAAAGAACAAATTCCCTTAGAGTTTAAAATAAGTACTTATTTAAATACAGCTTTTTAGGCATTAGGTCTGACATATTCATTGGGAAGCGAATCTGATCAGTCAGTTTTGTGATATGGGCCTAGTTTATATCCCCTCTTTGAGTTTCATTCTTGTCTTCTGTAAAATTGGGTTACTATCTTTCTTAAGGATATTGTGGAAGAGATGAAACATTAGAAGGAAGAGTACCTAGCATTTATTTTGTTGTTATGCTTTTTAATATCTTTATTATGAATAATTATATATATTGTATGATCACATCTTGTGAATGTGTCCCTCCTCTCTGTCCCCTACCCACTGGGGTACTACCTTGTGCATATACTGGATCTTTCCATAGGTTAGGGGATTATGTACTGCACCAGAGGTAGCCAGTTTTTCGTTCTTTTTTTTCTTCCCCCTTGTGTATTGCTGCTGAGGGGGGCAATGTTGTTATGAAGTGTGGTGCTTTGAATGTAAATGTTCCCCATAGCCTCAAGTATTTGTGTTTAAGCTTACTTATTGCCATACAGGTGCAGTATTGCTGGAGGAGGTATGTCACTGGGTACAGACCTTGAATCCAGCCCTATTGGGTGTTCAAATCTAACTTGCTGATACTGTTTTCTCTCTGCTGTGGATGTTTGATATTTTGAGCCTGGTGCTTTTCTCCTCCATGATAAAACTTACCACTGAAGCTGCAAGCTTGAAATAAACCCTTTCCTCCCATAAGATGCTTCTGATTGGGTGTGTTTTTTTTTCCCCACAGCAATAAGAACATAAATGCTACATGAAGCCAACAAACTAGAAGTTTTGGGCCAAACTTATTTCCCTATCTTTTTGTAAATAAAGTTTTATTAGGGCACAATCACACTTATGTAAATATTGCCCGTGAGTGTTTTTTATGGTCCAACAGCATTTCTTAATAGTGATAATGACTAGATAGTTCCTTCTGGCAAAATATAAAGGTTCACGAATCCTTGAGTTAGAGGGTTAAAATATTTGTGAGATGAGAACATTGAAGCATAGAACTATTATGAATGATCTACTGTTACTGGAAAAAGTGACATACATAGTTATAGTTATTGTCCCCATAATTAAAACATAACACAATATTAATAAATGCTTACTATAGTCTATGTGAATAACATATAAATATTATAAAATACACAATTGTATTGATATCCTTGTATTGTAGCAACATATTGGGAATACTGGTTTATTTAAAATCTTTTCCTATTCATGTATCCATTTTCTTTGTGTTCAATTTAGTTTATACTAAATGCATAGTTTTAGTGTGGGTAATGTTTGCCTAGGATGCATGATGCCCTGGGTTCAATGCTAAGCATCACATAAACTAACATTGTGGTTCACACCTGTAATCCCAGCAATTGAGAGGTGGAGGCAAGAGGATTACCACTTCAAGGGTATCCTCGGCTATATAACAAGTTTAAGGCCAACCTGGTCTATATGAAATTATATATATATATACTTTTTAAGTAGGCAAAATCTATAGTAATTGTTTTATGCACTATTTTTTGTTTGTTTTTCAAGGTAGGGTTTCTCTCTAGCCCAGGCTGACCTGGAATTAACTATGTAATCTCAGGCTGGCCTTGAACTCACAATGATCCTCCTACGTGTGTCTCCCAAGTACTGGGATTAAAGGTGTGTGCCATCACATCTGGCATATACTGTTTTAGTATAGGCATTTTCTCATAATGTTTAAAATTCTTTGTAAATTTCATGGAGCTACAAGCATATTTTTAATGGTATTTTCCCAATACATAAAAGAATGCCAGACATGTAATAGAAGTTCAATACATGTTTATCAAATTCAGAATAATGTATAGAAGAGCATTGCATTATTATGGGTGCTATAGTTTACTTCATATTTAGCTACTTTGGGGTATTTAGCTCATTTATATTTATACTGTTATAAGTAGTAGCATAATAAACATCTTTGTGAAAATAATATTGATGTATATTTTGTTTAAATGCAACTGTCTAACTATTAGGCAGATAGTTGTATTTGGGTTATTTCCTTAACTCTTTGTATTCCAGTCTCTCCTTGTCCTAGCTTATGAGTTATTTAAAACTTCTGCTTTGCCTATGAATTTATGATGTTGAAGACTAGAAGATACATGATGCATGTAACTCCATAAACACCATATTTTTCTGCCTGACATTGAACCGGCATCCATTTGCCTCAAAGCCAATAAACAGATCTGGGATCTTTCCAGTGACACCCTTCCTGTGCTTTGATTTTCACCACTCTGAACTTTACCATAAAAGTTAATTAGTACCATGTAGGGAAATTGGGTGATGAGCTTGAGTATAACAACTTATAAACAAAAACAAATAAAATATAATTCCCTGACTGCCAGATTACTATGGGTGTCTATGAGAGCTTTTGTTTGTGACAGCTGTGTTTTGTAATATATAATTTCAATGACTCTTGAACTCATTTACCATTTGCCTACAGACTTCAGAAACTCCTAATTTTCACCCGTCTATTGCTCTAAAGGATGGTGACACAGAGAACTCTCTTTTGTTTATGGGGACTGAGATACAGTTTTGAGAATTCATTGGCTGATTTTGGCCACTGTTATTGTTGAATTTGTCATTTTGAAAGCTGGGGTTTGTGGGGGCAGTGAGGTGATTAGTAGTATTCCATCAGCTGAGACTTGCTTTTTTGAGTCTTTGAGAAGAAATCTTGGATGTCCCTACTAGGAAGCTGTTGTTGAGAAAGAACAGTTGATCCAGAAGCTGAGCTAACAGAGTATGTCATGTCCTTCAGTTGCCAACATTATTTGCCTTGAGTTGCACACCTTTTTTACTGATAAAATTACAAGTACATTAGTTAGGATGGGCTATGGAGGCATACTTTGATACTATACATTACATGTACAGAGGGCCTTTACATAATGGAGTTTTCACAGTGATTCTGGAAGGTAACTCATTGGCATTTGCTCCAATGTAAGTAGTAGTAAACTAGCAGTTAACAGTGATTCCAGAGGTCATGGGGAAAGCCCAAGGCTTCTTTGAAGATTTTTGTCCCTTAACTTAGCTCTGGGGCCTACCCTGAACAATATGTATTCAACAGGGAAAATGGGACAGCCTACACCAAGACCTTCATTATTGCTCTAGAGTAAGACACCTATGCCTTCAGTTGGCATTGTTTGCTCTCTTCTCTGCATCTATGGATAAGAAGCCCAAGGAAATCTCTGGTGTTTATAGAAACTTAGGTGTGTTTTAGATTTGTATTTTACCTATTAACTGTGGAATGTTGGCAAAGTTACATGAATGTGTTGAGCTCCTCTTCTGTGAGATAGAGAGTATAATCTACCTCACAAGGCTATAAAGAGTAAATCAAATAATGTATATACCAGAGATATTAAATATAAATCATTTAGCTCAGTGTCTGGCATGTAGCTGCTGGTCAATAGCTCATAGTTGTTATTGATTCGAGTAGGAAGGTCATAGAAGCTACTTTCCTTTTAGTAGGAAGCTAATGTGTGGGAAAAGGTGTTGGTTTGAAATTATATTTCCAAAATTCATTACAGAAGGAAAGTTTACAATCATAAAATATCAGTACTAGTTAGGACCTTAAAGATATTCTAGGTCAGTTTTTATTTATTTATTTATTTATGTTTTTATTGGCTTAAATTATATATATTAACACAACGATATCATAGGTTCTTAGACAAAGCCATTGAATCTATGATGACATTCCCTCTTATGCATTAATTATTTCCCCACATGACGCTTAGATTCTTTCCGCCCCCTCTTCCGCAAATTTTCTTCAGTCATAGTGGGTGAATTTAAATTTTGCATAGTTATTAGGTTTTTTTTTTTTTTTTTTTTGTTTTTTCGAGGTAGGGTCTCACTCTAGCCCAGGCTGACCTGGAATTCATTCACTATGTAGTCTCAGGGTGGCCTCAAACTCACAGCGATCCTCCTACCTCTGCCTCCTGAGTGCTGAGTGCATGTGCCACCACAACCAGTGTTATTAGGTTTTTAAGAGTCTATAAATTTATATTTTGGACAATTTTGGGCACCCTTGGTGCCTCTCTCCATTGTCCTTCTCTAGGTTATCTGCTTTGCTGTGGGAGTAGCTCTTTTGCTCATCATCTCACTTCCTTAGAGGTTGTGTTAGGGCTCTAAATGGTGAGTTGGAGGTGAATTGTCTCCTGCTTGGGTGTCCTCCGTCAAGTCAGGTCCCTTTGGTGGAGTTCGGTTGTCCCCGGCTCTCGTTCTCATTGCTTTCTGAAAAATACAAGCAGAGTCTCCAGTGGAAAGTGAGATTATTATTGGTCAGTTATTTTTAATTTTTTTAAAAAATATTCATTTATTTGCAAGGAGAGAGAGAATATGAATATGAATGGACATGCCAGGGCCTCCAGCTTCTGCAAATGAACTGCAGATGTGTGCGTCACTTTGTGCATCTGGCTTTACTTGGGTACCAAGAATCAGACAGGGATTGTTAGGCTTTGCAGGCAAGCGCCTTAACCAGTGAGCAATCTCTCTAGCCCAAGGTTTGTTATATCTAACATGGCTTCATGTTAGAATCACCTGGGTATTTCAGTAATCCACAGTCTCAGGATATTATTACAAAAGAATGAGAATCAGAATCTTGTTAGTGGAACCCAGGGCCCTTATTTCCATAATCTTTTTGACACCACTGGGTATTCAGAACCTTGGGTCAGGTATCAGACTTTTTCAGACTGTTTTTGGATCATAAGTATCTCCCATCCACCCAAGCTCAAATGAAACATATGCTTATATTGAGCTTCCAAGTAAGAATTTATTTGATAAATGATATTTTGCGATTGAGAGAAAATAAGTCGGGCATGGTGGTGCATGCCTTTAATCCCATACTTGGGAGGCGGTGGTATGAGGATTGCTGTGAGTTCAAGGCCAGCCTGGAGCTACAGAGTTCCAGATCATCCTTGGCTACAGTGAGACCCTACCTTGAAAACAACAATAACAACAACAAAATCAGTGAAAAGCAAAAAGAAAGCCAATTTTCGTGCCTATGATCCCAGAACTTGGGAGACAAAGACAAGATTATCACTTTAAATTCAATACCCGCCTGCTTTATATAGCAAGTTTCAGGACAGTTAGGGCCACATAGTGAGACTGTCTCAAAAAAGTGTGGGGCATGCTTGTATTCCTATGTCTTGGGAGGCAGAGGTAGGAGGATCAGGAATTCAAGGCCATCTTTGTCTACATAGTCATTTCGAGGCCTGCCTGTGGTAGACAGGCTGTGTCTCCACTTAAGCCAAAAGTCTGGGAAGTGATCATTAATCCATGTCTCAAAAAAATTAAAAAAGGGAGAGAAAAGAAGCTGATCCTTTTATTTTTCCTACCAAATACATTGTATAATAAATGAGAAATAGAGACTGAGACAGAGGAAGAGAAAGACTACTGAGCTGCTTTACCACCTTTCAACACATGGGGAAGCTGAAGTTCATAGGTAGAGAATGAATTGTTGAAAATATCACACAGCTAGGTAGTGTCAGTAGAGTCAGCTTTACTACATACTGGAACATGTGTCTCCTAAAGCCCAGCTGCTTCACTAATTATTCAACATGCATTTTAAAATAAATCATATCTTTATTATCTGTATTTACATACACTGAATGAACAAATAATGTGTCGGTGTCCCCAATTCCCCAATTTCCCTCTTCCCTGCATTTGTTTTTTTTTCTTTTTATTGAACACTGTCTATAAATACTGTATCCATGGAAGTTCTATTTTGTTTAAATTTCTAGAGAGTGGGAGTGTGGAGACAGTCTCATTTGTCCATGTCTCACTACACTGATGCTGGTCTTGAACTTCTTATCTTCTCTCTGCTTCTCATGTTCTGAGATTAAAGTTTTCTTTTTCTTTTTCTTTGTGTATGACAAGGCTTCACTCTGTAGTCCAGGCTAGCCAGAATCTTACTACATAGGCTAGGCTTATTTTAAACTCATAGAAGTCTTTGTCTTCCAAGTGTTAGACATGCATGCTAGCAGATGACTTTTTGCATCAGGAGCTAAGAAGGAGAGCCTTTCAAATGTGGACATAAGGGAATCTACTTCCTCTCATTTGATGATCCTGGATAGGTATTTGTTCCTTAGTCAATAGCTCAGGAGTGTCCTCTAAATGCTGTGAACCAGGTGTCAGATACATGAAATACACCTGGCTGTCCTCAAGGAGCTCACGTCCTATTGAAGCATGCAAGATTGCAAAATGACGAGAGAAGGACTATAGTAGAGGTAAGCACATGGCAACCACTAATCCAGTTTGGGACATGTGTGTGTTTATGTGTGTTAGAGATAGAGATATGGGTGGGGAGGAGAAATAAGGAAGGCATCTCAAAGAAGTAATGTCAGAGCCAGGTCCTGGGCAAGTCATCTCATGTTCATGCAAATGCAAGTTGACACTTAAGAGTGTACATGCCTCCTTAAATTTACAGGCCAGATTCCTAGGTTACATCTCCCCTGTCTGGTCATGATCTGAATTAAATTCCTGAAGAAAGAATGAGGTTTAGAAAAAGATAGGAAATTTTGTCTCTTGAAAGTAGAAGTAATTGGTTGTGGATGGAAAGTGTTGAAAGGAGTCAGAGGTAAGACCAAAGAGGTGGTAGGGCTTGGGTTCTCCACAGGTGATGAAAATAAATAAACTAGAGCTAGGTTTTATGGCACAGACATGTGACCCGAGCATGTCAGAGACTAAATTAAGAGTTGTGAGTTCAAGGCCAAGCTGGGCTACACAGGGAGGCTATCTTAAAAGCAAAAACAAAACAGAAAAGAATACAGTTACCAACACCTGGAGGTGTAGCTCAGTGGTAGAGCATTTGTATAGCATGCGCAAGGCCCTGACTTCCAACCCCAGCAACTGGGGATGTAGTTAAGTAGCCTTGGAAGTTTATGTTGAAGTTCACAGGGCTTCTTCACATTTTATGGAAAAGAGATTATACAAAGCATTAGGGAGTTTCTATGGATTGTGAATAGTTAAGTTTTAATTCTACATGGCTTTATGTCAGATGGGAAGGGGAAAGTAAGAACATTAGTTTGAAATTAGTTTGGAGAATTATACACAGCTATTAAAGAAAATGGGAAGAATTGAAAATTACATATAATTTGAGCAAGGTAATAGAATCTAGTTCAGTTTACTACAGGTAAGTATTTAAACTGACTTTTTTACATGGAAGGGAGAGGAAATCATTTAAATTTTGATCAGTCAGGACACAGTTTGCACACTCATCAGTTACCCCTGGTTAACTTGAGGTTAAAAAAAAGACAAAGAACTGGAGAAAATTCTGATAACCTGAAAGGACATGCTAAAGACAATTAATTGGCTGGGCCAGGTAGTTCACTTTTATAATCTCAACACTTGGGAAGTGGAGATGGTAAGATCAAGCATCTGAGACTAGCCTGAACTACATGAGACCCTGTTTCAGACTCCCCCCCAAAAAAAGATAGTTCATTGTTCTCTAGTGTTATAAACACACATTGTTACTCTTTTTTGATTAAAATTAATCTCAAAAAAACTATTTGTATTAAGAAAAACAAGGCTGCTTTCATTACATTTTGCCTGATTATTTACATAGTTAAAACAAGGATGATAATATTCTTATATATCTTTTTATGTTGCTAGATGTTTTCGTGAGGAATCCAAATTCACTTGAAGGAAGATATCCTAAACTGAAGGGGTTCTTTGCTCAAACACAACTGCTTAGAGACATTTTTTGTCAGTGTCAGCCTGGACGGCAGACAAAGGCCTCTACAGCTGTGGTCCAAGGGAGTCAGATTATATTCCACAATGGCAGCAGAATTTCATAGTGTTGTCCACATGATAATGGCTTGGAGCATGAAAGATACAAGATTGAGGGAATCATAGAGTATTATACTTCTAGAGATATCCGCTAAGGCCAGGGATTTTATGGCAGTGTAGGGTCCCTGTAAAGAATCCATGAAAGATCACGGTATGAAGCTATAAAGATGAACCCTAAATTGTAGGGGAAACTCCAGGATGTTGGAGATTCCAGAACCTCTGCCCAGGAAAGCTTCAGTCTAAATGTGGATACTGCCCAAGATAAAGGTAGGAGTGCTACAGACATCAGAGCTAGAGGGGTAGTGCTACCCAAGCCCTTTGGATCCTGGATTTCATCATGAGCCCCAAATGCCCAACATAGTTCTGCCGAATTTGGAGTTTATACTACTGGGTTTCGGTCTCACTTTGTTCTGATATTTCCTTGCAGTTTCACATTCTTTTTTAGATTGGGAATATTTAGTCTGTGATGTTTTATGTTAGAAATGTGTAACTTGTTTTTTAATGTAATAGGAGTTCACAGTTAAAGAAATTGCCTAAATCTCAGAAGAGTTTCTACATGTACATTGTTGAATTGTGTTTGCACAGTTTAATGATTATAGGGACTTTTGAAGTTGGAGTGAACACATTTTTTTATTATGAGATGACCATGCATCTATGGGGACAAGGTGTTGGGGATGCTGGGGAGAGGGTCATGGCCCCCTAGCCCCTTGCCCCTGCAGGGTAGCCCAAGTCTCGCCTGCCAGCAGGAGACAGGTTCCATTGGGGAGAGGTGAAAGCGACAGCCAGAGCAGACACAAGTGGCTGGGAGACGTGTCAGGGCAAATCTCAAATCACTCCAGCCCCCAAAACCCTTTTATAACCTGAGGATGCATTGTTCAGCCTATTTCTCTCAAGCATTAAGATTGAAACCTTTTGGCAGGAGCCAATCCGCAGAGTACAGCAGAGCAAAGAATCAACAAACAGGATCAAGGTTTATCCTGGGATTAAAGGCGTGTTGGGATTAAAGGCTAAAGGTGTGTGCCACCACACCTGTGCTAGGATTAAAGGCATGTGCTGCCACACCTGGCTTTATTCCATATTCTAAAATTTAGCTTAAGGCTGGGGCCCAACAACAAGGGATAGAAAGTTATGGCTTAAAAGTATTAAGCTTGCCTGGTTCATTCCTGGGTTTTAGCACCAAAAAAAAAAAAAAAGTATTAAGCTTGAGTGACAAGTTGATAAGGGGTGGAATATCAGGTTTTCAACTTGACAGAATTTAGAATTACTGTGGAAATAAATCTGTTAGGGACTTGTTTTATTTCAGTTTACATTTCGGGGTTACAGTCCATTATGGCAAGGAAGGCATTTCAGCAGGTGCTTGAGGCAGCTGGTTACATATAGAAGGGCATTAAAGATGTTGAGAGTGATGAATGCTCCTGCTCAGCAAGGGCTCTTCTTTTTCTGTTGTCTAGAATCCCAACCCATGGATTGGTACCAGTCACAATTGAGGTGGGTCTTCCCACTTTAACCCAATCAAGATAATCCCTCACAGACGTGGACAGAAACTAATCTAATCTACATAATCCATCCTATCACATTGACAGTCAATCACATGACACATTAAACCACACATCCTAACTGTGAGTGTTGCCTTTTCACAGGTTGGGCATCCTGAATTGTACTAAAAGGAGAAAGCTAGCAAAGCACTAACATTCATTGCTCTCTGCTTTCTGAATATAGACACAATGTGACCTGAAATGGACTAACCTGAAACAAACCCTTCTTTCCTTAATTTGCTTTTGGTCAGGAATTTGGTCACAGCAATTATAAAGTAACTAATGTAGTTTACAAACTAGCAGGTTTTTGTGATGTCATTTGCATATATCCTTAGATTTTTTTGAATCAGCCCCCTCATCTCTTCATGTATTGCTTTTCATCCATGATTAGACCCTTCCAGGATCAGTATTTCCTTTGCCTATTTTTTTTTTACCACATATTATGTATTACTCTTCCACCTTCATCAAAGTCCCTTTTCTCTCATGGGGCCTCTTTCTAGTTTCCTGACTCACACATAAATACACATAAAATTAGAAGCTAGGATCTACATATGAGAGGGAATATGTTGTAATTATTTTTTCCTTGTGTTCCTTTACTTCATGTTATATTTTCCATTTCCATCCATTTTCCTGCCAATTTTATAATTTCATTTTTTTCTTTATGGCTGAATAACATTACATTGTGTATATGTACCACATTTTCATTATTCATGCATCAGCTGATGGAGATTTAGGTTGGTTCCATTTCTTAACTATTATGACTAGATCAGTAATAAAAATGGATGTGCAAGTATCACTGTGGTATGATGCAGAGCCCTTTGGGTTTATGTATAACAGTGGTATAGCTGGGTCTTGCCCCGTCCAGCGGGTCAGGTTATTGAGCGAGACTCGAGGGGGGCACCTCCTGAAAGAGCCAATGGGGGTGAGAGGAGAAGGAGACCATGCGCATAAAGAAAGACAGAGTCAGTCTGAGTCACGTCAAGGTCTCCTTTATTGCAACATGAGCCAAACTTTTATACTGTAAAGCAAGGTGGGGAGGGGAGGATGAAAATTTTTGGTTGCTTAGTTTTGGTTGCTTAGGCAGTCCTTAGTTTTGGTTGCTTAGGCAGTCCGTCGACACAACAAATTTCAGGAACAATATCATGTTCCAGGAAGTTAATCTAAAAGTACATTTTGTGAGAACTTGCGGTTTTGCACAATGCCTGGGTGCAGTGAAGTTTGCTGAAGTGGAACGGTTAGGTATAGTAACCTGCTGTTTGATCCCCAACAGGGTCTTATGGTAGATCAATGTTTAATATTTTAAGAAAGCTCTACACTGATTTCTTATGTAACTATTCTAGGTTACACTTCTACCAAGAGTGGAAATTTTTTCCTTTTCCCTCACATCCTCCCCTGGATTTGCTGTCATTTCTTGTTTTTTTGATGATAGCCATTCTGACTGTGGTGAAGTGGTATCTCAAAAGTAGTTTTAATTTGCATTTCCCTGATTGCTAAGGATGTTGAACACTTTGCAAATATTTATTGGCCATCTGTATTTCTTCTTTTGCAAACTGTTTGGTCAGTTCATTGGCCAATTAGTTGATTGACAGGTTTATTTTTAGTGTTTCATTTTTTTGCAGTTCTTTTTATTTTCAATATTTACTTCCTGTCTGAAGTACAATTGGCAAAGATTTTCTTCCATTCTGTAGCCTATCTCTTCATCTGCAGATAGTTTCTTTTGCTGTACACTTTTGAAAAATTATGCAGATCTATTTATTGATTATTTCCAAAGTGACTGGACTCCTATTTAGAAAATCTTTATATATGCTTGTATCTTAAAGTGTTTACCCTGATTTTCTAGAAGTTTCAAGAGTTTTAGGTTTTACCTTAAGGTTTTGATCCATTCTGGATTGTGATCTATGATTTTTTTATAGGACACTATAATGAAAATAAAATACAATTCACAGACTGGAAGACAAAACTTATTTCAGATAAGGAACTTGTGGCCAAACTATATAAAGCATTCTCAAATTCTTTAGTAAACTGTGCCAATTAAAAATGGACAAAATAATTGAATACACATTTTTATAAAGAAGGGTATGGCACTGATTCCTTTCCCTTTCCCTTTAACTTTCCTTTCTTTCTTTTTTCCTTTACTTTCCTTTCTTTTCCTGTCCTTTACTTTTTGCTTTCCTTTCCCTTACCCTTTCCTTCCTTTAGCTTTTCCTTTCCTGTCCTTTTTCTTCTCCTCTCCTCTCCCCTCTCCTCTTCCCTCTCTCCTCTTTCCCCTCCCCCTCTCCTCCCCTCTCCTCTCCTCTCTTTCCTTCCCTTCTCTCCTCTCCTTCTGTTCCTTTCCTGTTCTATTCCGTTCTGTTCTGTTCCCTTCCATTTCTTTCCTGTTCCATTCCGTTCTGTGATTAGGCTCTCACTCTGGCCCAAGCTGACCTGGAATGAACTATGTAGACTAAAGGTTGCCTTAAACTCACAGATCCTCCTACCTCTAACTCTCCTGTGGCACTGGTATTTTTAAACTCCCCAAATGATTCTAATTTACCAGGATTGAGGATGTTTGCTTTCAACTTAATGAACTGAATTTAACATTTATTAAATGGTTGCCATCTACATTGAGATTTAAACATTCATTATCTTTTTAACCATCATAGCTATCCTATGTGATATGAATAATTTCTGCATATAGAAAATAGATCTCACAGAGATTAATTAATGTTGCTAAGGCTACACAGCTAATAAATTGAATGTTTTTTTTTTAATTTTGGTTTGTTGAGACAGGGGCTCATGTAGCTCAGGCTTGCCTCACACTCATATACATGAGGCTAGCCTTGAATGCCTGATTTTCTTGCCTCCACCCCCAAGTACTGGAATTAAAGGTGTGAGCAACAACATTTAGTTTTTCAAATGTGCTCTGTATGCCATCACACTGATTCAAAAACAAAGAGAAATTGGACAATATTTTACAGAATCTTTTGGTAAACAACTTACTTCTATTTCCATAACGGCTCTAAGAATTTTTAAAAATTTTTAAAAATATTTTTACTTATTTCTTTGAGACCGAGAGAAAGGCAGACAGAGAGGGAGGGTATAGGCATGCCAGGGCCCCCTGCCATTTCAGACTCCAGACACAAGTGCCATCTCATGCACCTGGCCTTACATTGGTCCTGAGGAATCAAATGTCAGTCAGCAGGGTTTGAAAGCAGTTGCCTTTACCACTGTGTCATCTCTCCAGCCCTAAAATAATTGTTAGTGTTCTCATTTTATAGATCATAAATTAAGGTATGGAAAATTAAATTGAGAGAAATTTATCTTGGTGGGCTTGTTAGTCAGCTTTCGGTCAGTGTGAAAAAAATCACTGAGATAATCAGTTTAAACTGATGAAAGATTAATTTTGGCAACAGTTTCAGAGGCTTCAGCCATGGCTGATTGGCCCATTGCTTTGGACCTGAGCCAGAGAAGAAGATCGTTGCAGAATGAAATTATGGAGCATAACTTTTCACCTCATAATAGCTGGGAAAGTGTCAGGGGTCTCAACAAACCATTTGCAAATATGTTCACCTTGACCTAACTTTCTTCCATTAGGCTTAACCATCTTAAGATTCCATCACCTCTGAGTAACACAATAGGCTACTGACCAAACCTTAAATACATAGATTATTGTGGGACCACTTAATATCCAAATTATAGTAGTTGTATAGCAATTGGTGACTAGGAAACTCAAGTTTTGAGATATTAGTGCTGTTAGTCTCTGCACAGTAAACTTATTGCCCCTTCTATAATGTTTTTGACTGTCAATACAGTCAGAGAAGTCTCAGATATTACTGTTTGACTAGTAGGATTAAATAAAATGTTAGCTTTTAGATAACTTTTAAGTGGGGGATTGATTTCTGGAAGAAAAAAACAAAGTCCAGAAAGAAAATGTTAACAAAAAGAACAGAAATATTCACCATGCACTGAACTCATCTTGTTACTGATCTTAGATTTGAGTTCTTCCTCTAGTGGCTGTTTGTGCTTGAGGCATTAGTCCCTACTCTCTCTCTCTCTCTCTCTCTCTCTCTCTATATATATATATATATATATATATATATATATATATATATATATATATGTGTGTGTGTGTGTGTGTGTGTGTGTGTGTGTGTGTGTGTGTGTGTGTGAATAAGCATATTTATTTTATATTTAGGATAGAGAAGAGAAAAAGTATGGTGCTCCTGGGCCTCTTGCTGCTACAAATGAGCTCCAGATGCATGCACCACTTTGTGCATCTGGTTTTATATGGGTACTGTGGAAATAAACCTGGGTCAGCAGGTTTTGCAAGCAAGCACCTTTTACTGTTAATTCATCTCCCCAGCCCTGGTTCCCACTATCTGTTGCCCATTTATCTATATGCACCATGATTGATTTTCTTGATTTTTATTCTCTCCTACCAGCTGAATCATTCAAGGAATTTGCTGAATTGCTCAATGAAGTAGAAAATGAAAGGATGATGATGGTAAGTCATTAATACTGAGGCTGGAGCTGAGAGCTTGGTTGATAATGGGGATGTTTTATCTTCATTGGTTGGACTGATGCTCAGATGCTTCTGGTTCTGTTTCATGGCTTCCTGGTGCTGTTAACTAATACATATGGTTAGTATGGTTAAAATTCCCCACCCCACGAGTTTGTTATTGAAGGGAAATTAATGTGAAAACCCTATCCCTGTTCAGATCAGTAACAAAGGATTCCAGAGGGCCTTAAACTGGACTTTTGAACATGTTCTCAAAAGTTGTGGCCCTTAGTGGTTTTAATCAAATTGCTTATTAGTCAGTTTCTTTGCTATGAAAAATACTAAACAGGTTTTATTTGTATTTCACTAATGAATAATTTATTAAAATTAATGCAACAGCTTCTTCCTTATATTCATACTCTTTTAAAAACATAGGCTTTTTTTTTTTTTTTTTGGTTTTTCGAGGTAGGGTCTCACTCTAGCCCAGGCTGACCTGGAATTCACTATGTAGTCTCAGGCTGGCCTTGAACTCACTGCGATCCTCCTACCTCTGCCTCCCAAGTGCTGGGATTAAAGGCGTGTGCCACCACGCCCGGCCATAGGCTATTTTTTAATTAAAAATACTTTATTTATTTACAAAAGAAACAGGAAGAAAGAGATATTGAGAGAGAAATAGGGAGAGAATGTGCCTGCCAGGGCCACTTTCCACTGCAAACAAACTCCAGATGTGTGCACTATTTTGTACATCTGGCTTTATGTGGGTACTAGGGAATTGAACCCAGGCTGGCAGCTCTTCAAGCAAGTGCATCTAACTGCTGAGCAATCACTCCAGCCCCCTCCAAATCTTTTAATAGCTTGATAGTTCACTTCATTTTCTTATTAAATATTCCATTGAATGATGCACCACAGCTTTTTATCCATTCATTTACTGAAGGACATCTTTGTTTTAAGTTTGGCCAAAACTACAACCTTTAATGCATATGCTTTTCTGTGAAAATAAGTTTTTAACTCCTTTGGGTAAATACTAAGGAGCACAAATTACTGGATCATGTTGCAAGAGTTCATTTACTTTTGTAAGAAACTGTCAAACCATGTTCCCACCAATAATGACATGTAGTGTGTCCACATCCTTAACAGCATTTTTTGTTCCTCATGATCAAAATTTTGGTCATTCTAGAAGATGTGCAGTGGTATATCATTATTCTTTTAAGTTTTAATTCCTTAGAGAAATATGATATTAAGTATCTTTTTGCATATTTGTTTGTCACCTGTGTATTTTCTATGGTGAGGTGACTTTTCTATTTTTAAGTTGGTTATTTTTTCTTTTTTCTTACTCTTGGATTTTTAAGAGTTATTTTTATATTTTTAGATCATAGTAATTTATTAGATATGTATTCTGAAAAGATTTTTCTCATAGTCTTCAACTAGTATTTTAATATTTCTTTTTCTTTCTTTTTCTTTTTTTGAGGGAAGGTCTCATGTAGCTTAAGCTGGCCATGTATCTGAGAATGGCCTTGAACTCTTGATTCTCCTATCTTCACCTCCCATGTTCTGCAATTATAGGTTGTACCACCATACCAATTTCATTCTCTTAACAGTTATCTTAACATTATTTATTTATATTAGTTTGTTTATTTGCATGTGTATGGGCACACCAGGCCCTCTTGCTACTGCAAATGAACACTAGATACTTGTGACCCTTTTTGTGTCTGGTTTATTTGGCTTGGGAATTGAACCCAGGCTCATAGACTTTACAAGTAAGTGCTCTTAAAGACTGCAATCTTCCCAACCCCTTTACAGGTTTCTTGTGTAGAGAAGAGACGAACTATTTAATTGTTTTGAAGCCCAATTTTCTAGTTGTCCCTTACATAGATCATGCTTTTGTTGTTCTACCTAAAAAGTCAGCAAGCTGATGAAGCACAAGCTGATCTAGATTCTGTTGTCTTCTAGGAATTTTGTACATGTAGGATTGTGACACATTTTAATTTTTCTGAAGGGCTTAAGATCTCTGTCTAGGTTAATTTTTACAATGTGGATATCTAGTTGTCCCAGAACCATCTGCTAAAAAGACACTTCTTTCTCAATTGAAATAGCTTTTCAGCCTTATCAAGGAGGTCTATAGTTGGACTTTATAGCTCTGTTCCATGTACATATTAGCCTAGTCTTTTAAATTATCACCTTATCTTTATTACTGTAACTTTGTAGTATGTCTTGGAATAAGGCATACCCTTTAGAATCAGTTTGTTAATATCAATAAACTATGCTCCCAGACTTTGATTGGGAATATCTATAGATCAAGGTCTGACATCTTAAAATGATTCTTTGAATGGAGGAACATGGATAACTTTGTTTATTCCTGTTTCATTTGATTTGTTTCAAAACTCTGATTTTGTAGCTTCTTCATACAGCTACTTTACATATAGTTCTGGATTTGTACATACTAATTTTATTTTTATGAGATATAATTATCTTGACCATTTAATATATAATATTGAGCTGGTTGTGGTGGTATAAGCTTGAAATCCTAGTACTAGGGAAGGAGGTAGAAGCAGGACAATCAGGAGCTTAAGGCCATTTTTAGCTATAATAGCGAGTTTAAGGCCAGGCTGGGCTACGTTTCTCAACAAACAAACAAACCCCGAGAAAATATTTTTGTGTGGTCTCTAGACCAGCAGTAGTAGCATGTCCTGAGGAATTATCTGTCATGCAAACCCAGACCTACTTGGCACTTAAATATGGAAATACCTGCAGTGAACAGTTTTCAATTGTATTAAGGGCATAAGGGTAAGGTAGACACTCTGTATAGTGTAGTAAACTGGTCTATCTTCCCTGTCACGAGATGCCTTTTTGTTGTCATCTTAGTTTTGTTAAACAGTTATTCCAATAAAATATAAACATTCCTTCATCCATAATTCTTCTTCCATTTTAGCATTGTGGGACTGGCTTCTCAGAATACTGCTTCTGTTTTTCCTAAATTCTTACAGAATTATGGTTGCAGGTAGGCCCTGGAGGTAGAAGTATTAGAGAATTGCTTTTAATTTTGGACCTGTCACTAACTTAGTTTTCAACTTCAGAGTAGTACTCCCTCCCACCTCCCCCCTACCCTGGGCCTACCTTATCTTTTTTATAAAGTGAAGGAAATAATTCTTTCCTCCCTTGGTTATTATAATGTATTCCAAATGCCATAATACATTTAGAAATGTTTTATAAAGGTAAAAACATTGATAAGTATATAAATATTTTAGTTTAGTTTTCTTTGGTTACTCATTTGAGTTTGCTAGTAGAAATTTGACTAGACAGTTTTCTTATTTTAAAAAATTGGCTTCTAAAGACACTAAAGAGAGTTCATTCTGGGTGGTTTCACTCAATCCTCATAGATGGTGTACTAGCTCATGCATACTTTATTAGGTGTTTTTTTTTTCCTGTCCACTGAGTTCTTGTCCTGCTTCCTATGTTGTTTTCAGAGACATATATACCCCAGTTCATTCAGATGCCACTCGAAAGCTCAGTTGTACATCTCTCAGCACTAGCTGAGCAGTACCTCATAATAATGCTCTACAATGTAGAAACAAGATTGATCTAATCTTTAATAGTAGATCTTTTAAATTTTTCTTTATTTATTTGAGAGAGAGACAGAATGAAGAACACAGAGAGTGAGTATGCATGTGCCAGGGCCTTCTGCCACTGCACATGAACTCCAGATACATTTGCTACTTTGTATATCTGGCTTTATGTGGGCACTGGTGAATCAAACCCAGAATATCAGGCTTGGCAAGCAAGTGTTTCTAACTACTGAGCCATTTCTCCAGACTGTATTCATCTTTTGAGATAATTTTTTTCTCACCATTCTTTCTGGCTCTTTGCCACATGACTAACTCATTTGTGTTTAACAGATTTGCATCCTTTCTAAAATAAAAGTCCAAAAAAGATGTGGGATAACAAACAGTGAGTCCATTCATAACCCTAGAACATGACAATGGCCTGTGTCTATTCATCTCCATAAACGAATATAAATTGTGGCAGGAACTGTGGAGGGAGGAAGTCTACAGCATCCCTGCTGTGATATTCTTCAGAATACAATTCCTGGAGTTGTAGTGGCTCAGAAGTGGCCTCTGAGCATCTGGACTGCAGACTTCCTGTATATTGAAAAGGCTTGTCTAGATGCTTTTCTTACTCAGAGGGAAGTTTGTTGTGATATGCAAGTTCTGTCTTTGAAGACACAAAATAACTTAAATAACTTAAAGCCACCCATGCTGCTTCAAGAAATTTATCCTTGAGATCCTCTTTTGGTAACTTGTTAACCATCAAAGATTTCTGAACAATCTGGTGGTACTAGACTGGGAACTATCTCTTTCTGCTAAAGACTATATTCAACATGAATTTCATCTTTATTCAGTTGGAACCTGATTATATACATTCTATGTGTTTATTCTATCTTGCACTAGAGTTTTTTTTTTCTCCCAGAGAGATCACAAAATAGATACAGTGGTCCGAAAAGTGATTAAAGTCTAGAGTTATTTAAATGGGCTTCTTGGAGTAGTTGTTAGATTTCTAAGGAGTTTAAGATGAAGCAAAATGAAAAAGAGGAGCCAAGTTTCAATGTAACCATTCTCTACATCACTCTTTGTTCTAACTGAAAGCAATATTATAATAACTGAGTATTAAAAAGAGAAAAAGATTTCTGAGTGTCTGTTCATGGTATAGGCAACTGGGAGCAGTATTGCCAATGCAATAAGAAGAAAGCTATAGACCCCCAATTCAGTAAACCATGTATAACTTGCTTAGACTGAGCAAGGGCCAGATAAGTTAAAAGCAAAGTCGCCTTATGGTTCTTATACTAGGAGTTGCTTGCTCACTTTGCTGTGAATATGAAGAAACCAGCAACTGTGCCTTCCTTGGGTGAGGAATCTGAATACATAAGAGCCCAATTGGGCATCCATACACACACAGAGTTTGCACATATCACTTGTTTTCCTAATTTACTTGTTTTACTTTATTTTCAAAGGCAGACTTCCTCGTGTTTCCTGATGGTTATTTCTGTTAGGTTATCTCTGTGGAATTGAAGCTAGTTTTCTAGTTGTCTGTTGGTACATTATGTGCTCTAAAATCCAATATTAAATTGTTCAATTAAAATTACTTAATTACATCTGATTAGTCTGTGGGTCAGGAATTCAGACAGGGATCCGCTGGGAATTTCTTTTGTTCCATATGGTATCATATCTTACAGATTTTCATCTGATACATGGCTGATTCAGAAGATCTAAAGGGCTTTCCTCACAAGCTTGTCAAGCTTTTAGCTGGTATGAGATACTAACCAGAATGCCTACATTAGGCTTCTCTAGCTTTCAGTCTCAGCTATCTGAGTTAATTATACTGTCTTGAGTCTCTCACAGTGAATATTCTAAGAGAATTGAGTGATCTCTGATGGATATCTACCTTAAGAAGTCATTTGATGTCACCAAGTAGACTATTGATTCAAAATAGTAACAAGCCCACTCCAATTCAAGATATGGGGCAGAGAACTCATATCTCAATGGGAGAGGCATCAAAGGAGATGTGGTTAGGTTTTAAAACTGACAAAGTAGTAATGAAAAAAAAAAAGACTCCCTGAAGGGATTCTATGACAGCATTGACTTTGTCTCTAAATTTGTACACAAAGTTGGTAGTATACAATCCATATTCAAGTAATGTATAGAATGTGTTAGGCAAAAAATATCAGCTGACACTTGTAATAGAAGAGTCTAGGAGAGTAACTATTATCTTTATTTTATTTACTTTTTGTGGCACTCAGTTCCTGGGCCTTAAGCATGCTAAGCAAGTACTCTAATTCTGAGCCAAGCCTTAATATCATTATTATTTTTTAAAGGTACACGCCTTTATTTATTTATTTTTTTAAAGAGAGAGAGAGAGGGAGGGAGGGAGGGAGGGAGGGAGAGAGAGAGAGAGAGAGAGAGAGAGAGAGAGAGAGAGAGAGAGCGCGCATACCAGGGCCACCACCTTGTGGGTCTGGCTTATGTGGATTATGTGGGTCCTGGAGAATTGAACCCGGGGCCTTAGGCACTGGAGGCAAGTGCCTTAACCGCTGAGCCATCTCTCCAGCCCTTAATATCATTATTTTTTTTCACAGATTTCCTTGTGTAGTTTCATTGCACAAGAGACTAGTGAGATTCAGGGACATCTGTTAGAAAAATAATTAAACATTTGATTGACAACTTCCATACATATAGACAATGTACCATGATCAGAATCCCCTTCTGAATCTCCCCACCACTGAATCCCTTCTTATTTCTAATTACTCTCTCTTTCATTTTAATATCCTCATTTTCCCCTCCTCTTGTATAGGTCTAGTGTAGGTAGCACCAGCCACTAATAGGTCATGAATACCATGGCCACTCTGGAAGACGGTATTGCAAAATACTCCTCCCTTTCCTTTGGCTTTTTGTGCCACCTTTTCTGCAGTGGTCCTTGAGCCTTGGAGGATGTGATAAAGATGTCTCACTTAGTGCTGAAGACTACACTGTCAGCACTTTGGTGAGTTTTGTGTCTCCCC
The DNA here is from genome assembly GCA_004024765.1 of Zapus hudsonius. Lineage (NCBI taxonomy): Eukaryota > Metazoa > Chordata > Mammalia > Rodentia > Dipodidae > Zapus > Zapus hudsonius. Next base: position 24,325 of record PVHP010022856.1, read on the forward strand.
AATGGTAACCACCATTTGAAAAGAGAAGCTTCTTTAACCAAAACTGAGAGTAGCATTAATATATGTGCATATATTAATATATAGGTATAAGCATGAATATTTAGAGGGCAGTTTAGTGTGCATAATATATGTAGTTAGCCAGAAAACAGAAGTAGTTTCCCCCATAGGCATATATATATATATATATATATATATATATATATATATATATATATTACATAATGAGTTACATTATTTAGTGGGCAAACAATGAGTTGTTATCCCCAATTTCCCAATGCCCCCCTCCCCATCCCCAATCAGCTGGATATCCTCCTCCGTGGGTCATCTGGATCAGTCCTTGTGGAAGGGGACCATGGATAGCCTAGTACTCCGCCTGGTTCTCCTGGCCCAAGTGTGTTGTTACTGAGGGGTGCCACCCCATAGGCTTTTTATTAGGTTTTCAGTTGGTTTTTCCCATATTAGATATGCCACCATTGTACCAGTTCATACATTTGGCCTAGCTGGCCAGTTCATACATTTGGCCTAGCTGGCCAGCCATACAGCTTGTAGGGTCCACTGCTGGCTAAGACTATTGATGACTTTCTTCCCCAATAGCTCTTTCTAGCATCTTGATAGCTAGTCAACAGAGAGGATACTTTCAGCTTCATCTACCTGATTTCTCAGTGTCCTTGAGCCCAGGCATGTAGTGTCTTTAGCAAGAGGGTCTTCCCATCTAGTTCTGGTGGCAACCAAGAACCTTGGCGATATCCTGTAATATTTTGGGGAATAAGGAACCTCTCGGACCAACAACTTGTTGGAAGGTATCCCATCCCTGGCATGGAAATTTTCTTGTAACAATCTATGGCTTCTAGGCACTGAATTGTCCACTCCCCACAGGGTACTTTGGCCTGAATTCTTTTTTTTTTTTTAACATGTGTATTATTTGACTAGTAGGTTTCCACATGGCTTATCCATAACATGTTTTATTGTTTTTTTTTTTTTTTTGAAGTAGTGTCTCATTCTAGCCCAAGCTGACCTGGAATTCACTCTCTATTTCCAGACTGGTCTCAAGCTCACAGTGATCCTCTTTCCTCTGCCTTGGATTAAAGGCATGTGCCACCACACCCAGACATAATGTCTTTACTTTTGAATAAACTAAAGTTTTGAATAAACTTCCTCTAACCCCATCTTTCCTCTATCGCCTCCACTGAACAGAATTTTCCCAGCATTCTGTTCCTATACTTACTCCTCTCATAGCCTCTTTCTAGCTTTCTGGCCTCTATTGCTGACTTCTGTTCCTCCTCACATACAAACCTAAGCATTTGAAGCTAGGATCCACATATGAGAGAGAACATGCATCGTTTCTGAGCCTGGGTTACCTTTCTTAGCATAACCTTTTGCTTTTCCATCCATTTTGCTGCAAATTTCACAATTTCATTTTTCTTTTTAAAAATATTTTTATTTATTTGCAAGGATAGAGAGAAACAGAGAGAGAGAGGGAGGGAGGGAGAGGGAAAGGGAAGAGAAGAGACAGACAGAGAGAATGGACACACCAGGGTCTTCAACCACTGAAAACAAACTCCAGATGCACGTGTCACTTTGTACATCTGGTTTTATATGGGTACTGGGGAATGGAACCCAGGTTATTAGCCTTTATAGGCAGCGCCTTAACTGCAGAATCATCTTTCCAGCTCAAATTCATTTTTATTTACAGCTGAATAAAACTCCATTTTGTAAATGTACCATATTTTCATTATTCTTTCATCAGTTAGTGGACATCAAGGCTGGTTTCATTTTTCAGCTTTTGTTAATAGAGCAAAACTCTGTAGAAAATCTTCTACAGTGGGGTCTAATAGGATGGATTTATGTATTTCCTTTGGCTGATGAACACACTCAGTTATAGTGATATGAACTGGCATACTGTAATGTAGTTTACAGTATGACTAGCACCAATTGGGATCTAGAAAGGGCTTCATAGTTCTAGTACATGAGAAGAGATTGGATGCATAATTGTAGACAGGATATGGAAGTTTCTGAAGGCAAATGGTCCATTTTTATGAGAGGCAACAGATGTAGGGAATGGATGTATCACTTTTGAAAGCTAGGCTTGTATTAGTCAAGGTTCAGAAAGCCAGATATAGAAACAATGGTGATCATGAGATATTTAAATACTTACTATAAAGTAATTTTCTCTTTTTAAAAATATTTTATGTGTTTATTTAAGAGAGTAGAAGAGCGGGGGGGGGAGAAGAGGCAGAAAAAGAAAGAGAGAGAGAATTGGTGTGCCAGGGCCTCTTGGCACTGCAAATGAACTCCAAACATATGCACCATCTTGTGCATCTGGCTTTACATGAATACTGGGGAATAGAACTCTGATCTGGCTGCTTTGCAGGCAAATGCCCTAACTGCTAAGCCATATTACCCCCTTCTTTTTTTCTTTCTTTCATAAGGTCTTACTTCATAGCCCAGACTGGCTTCAAACTCATGACAATCCTCTTGCTTTAGGCTCCTGAGTTCTGGAAACAAAGTCATGAACACATCTGGTTCCTGTCTAGTTTTATATTTCTTGCCAGGTGTTGGCAGCCCTGGAGTGCTATTAAGAACTGCATTGGATCAGAATGTCAGGGATAACCAGCGTGATTGTATATAAAGGTTGTATTTACCTTTGTTTGTTTAGGTGAAGGGCCAAAGTACCTGCAGCATGTAGGTAAACTATACAAAAGCCTCAAATTTCCTTGCTTCTTGGTGGTAGGTTGAAAATTACTTCTTTTTTTTAAAAATATATATTTATTGTCCATAATGAGTTACATTATTTAGTGGGCAAACAATGCGTTGTTATCCCGAATTCCCCAATTCCCCCCCTCCCCATCCTGATCAGATGGATATCCTCCTCCGTGGGCTATCTGTATTAGTCCTTGTGGCAAGAGATCCTGGATATCCTAGTACTCAGCCCGGTCTTCCTGGCCCAAGTGTGTTGTTACTGAGGGGTGCCATGCCTCTGGACAGTCTCCCCCACCAAGGCTCTCACAATCTTTCTGCCCACTATTCCGCTCAGTTCCCTGAGTCGTGGTGGCTGTTTTAATGTTGCCAGTTTAGGGGTCCTTGTGTCGAAAATCCTTGGCTTCTGTCTCATTGGCCTATCCTGTGTTGATTGAATGGCTGTGGTTATAGGTCCCTTGTTCATCTGTCATTTTCTGCTGGGTTCCCTAGGGATCCTCCACGATATGACTGTGGTGGCTCCTCTCTTGCCAGGATCTCAGCCTTCAGCCTACAGTTGGTTGTTAGGGTTAGATGGGCCACAGCTCTCTCGTTGCATCCTGAAAACACAAACACATTTGGCTTATCCTGAGATGGTTGAATGGCTGTGGCTATGGGTGCCTTGTTCATCCCGTCCTTCTCTGCAGGGTTCCATATGGATCCTCCACAATATGACTGTGGTGGCTCATCTCTTGCCAGGGTCTCATCTTTTGGCCTGCTGTCGGGTGGTAGGGTTATATGGGCCACAGCTCACTCGCTATATCCTGAAAAATACAAATACAATCTCCATTGGAGAGTTAGAACAGTATAGGTTAACAGATATAGACCATTCTGGATTACCTAGTTTCTATTTTTAGTAGCCTCCCTGTCAGACGTTCGCATAGTGCATCTTTTCTTG
>PVHP010022857.1:0-27957 GCA_004024765.1 Zapus hudsonius
TCTCTCTCTCTCTCTCTCTCTCTCTCTCTCTCTCTCTCTCTCTCTCTGTCTGTCTCTCCTTGAAAATGAATAAATAAAATATTTTTTAAAAAAGAAAACATAGCATTGTTCCTTCTGATTCTGGCTTGTTTTGCTTGACATTATTTCCAGTTCCATCCACTTATCTTGCACATGTCATAATTTCTTTTTTAATGCCTCAACAAATTTCCACCATTTACACACACCGTGTTTTCTTTGTATATACATCTGTTAATAGATATTGAACCTAGTTCCATTTTCTCATTATTGTAACTAGAGTTGCAATAGGCCTGAATGTGCAAGTATCACTGTGTTATTTTGATAATTTGGTAATATCCAGGAGTGGAATAGTTGAATCAAATGAAAGTAATATGATACTTTTGTTTTTTACAAATAAAAATTTCTCAACTTTTGAAAAAAAAAACACAATAATGATTATAGCATTTTGCATTCCCATGAGCCTTGAAAGGGTTGTACTTTTCTTCCACGCCCAGGATCATCTTTTGATTCTTGTTAGATATACTCTGGTTGGAATGAGATGAGATTTGAAAGTAATTCTAGTTTATGTTCTCCTGAGCTAAGGATGGATGGTGAAGACTTTTAAAAATATTTATTGGCTATTTTTAGTTTTTTTTTCTATAATTTATTTACTAGAATTGTTATGTTTGTGTTTAATTTTTTATCTTCTTTATATACTCTGGATATCAACCTATTTTCTGATATATGCTTGACCACAATATTTTCCCCCTTTCTTTAGGCTGTATTTCATTCTGGTGATGGTTTATTTTTCATGTGATGTATTTTTTTTAAATTCATGTAATCTCACTTGTCAATTCTTGGGTTTATTTTCTATGCTACTGGGATTCTTTTTAGAAATATATTGCCTATGCTTAGATATTTTGCCTCAGAAGGATTTTACCTATATTTTATTCTAGTATTTTAAATATTTCTGTCTAAATAGAAGAGGTTATATTTTCTAATGTATGTTCCTGAAGTATTTTTTCACACATTAAGTGTCCTTAGCTTTGTGAGTTTATTCCTGGTTCAGTTATTTTATTTTACATATATAAATGTCTGTTTTAGTGAAATTACTGTGCAATTTTTTTGAGGTAGAGTCTTGCTCTAATAAAGGCTGACCTGGAATTCACAATGTTGTCTCAGGGTGGACTCAAACTCACAGAAATGTCAGCCTCCCAAGTGATGGGATTAAAGGAATGTGTCACCAAGCCAGGTGTTTTGCTGTTTTTGTAACTCTGCCTGTGTAGTATAATTTCAGGTCAGGTTATGTGAAACATACAGCATTTTTCTCTCTACTTAGGACTCCTTTAGTTTTTCTCAGTCTTTTGATTTCTATATGAATTTTAGCATATTTTTTCTAGTACTGAGAAAAGTGTCATTGAAATTTTGATAGGAGTTATGTTGAATCTTTACCATTTTTGACAATATACCTATCTTCACAATATTATTTCTGCCAACCCATGAACATAGAAGTTATGCCAACTTTCTTTCTTTCTTTCTTTCTTTCTTTCTTTCTTTCTTTCTTTCTTTCTTTCTTTCTTTCTTTCTTTCTTTCTTTCTATCCAGATTCTTTGTCTCCATAGTATTCTGACTTGGTTCCCAGTTCCAGGTATGAGTTCCTTACTATTGAGTTAACCATTTAGCCAATTGAGATCCATTGGTTACCAACGTAGACTGGGTACCACTATTACACAGATGTTTACATCCAGTCATACTGGTTGTTTTCATATAGCAGCATCCCCTGCTTGCTCCCAATATTGTTAGCTACTTTCCCTTAGCAGTTCATGTAGTGCCTTTTAGCACTATATGGGCTAACCATTTCATTTCAGATTCCAGCCAGGAATCTCTCAATATTATGTTCAATATTATGTGTTGGCAGCATGTTGTGTCTTCAGTAATAGAGTCTTACCTTTTACCTCAGTAAGGTAATCAAGTTCTTGAAGGCAGAAACCCTATCTTGTTTTAGGGACCTCATAGGTCTCTCTGACAAACAGCACAATTTGGGTAGTTACTAATATCTGGAATTGGGAGATACAAGACAGAGCCAAATATATTAGAGTTAGGCTTCATCACACCCTCTTAAGGACCCTTCTTACTAGATAGATGATACCCACATATTCTTTTGGAAGTTTATATTTTTTTAGTCTATCCTGGTGTAGATTCTATGGAACCAATTCATGTTGAATTTAATTTTAAATATATCTCCCTCTATCCTCCCATTCCCTCCTCCCAAACCCTTCCATTCCTATAATCTGTCTCTAAAGTTTCATGTCAGGTATGCTTATAACTCAAGCTATTCCTGGTTAGGAACCACAGATGAGGGAGAATATGCCCTGTTTTATTTCTGCACTTGTGGGAGTTTGCTGGTAAGATCCATTCCAGGTCCATCCATTTCACTGCAACTTTCTTTGTCTCAATTTTCCTTACAGATGAGTAGAAACCCATTGTGTATATGTACTACATCTTCATTATTCACTTATCAAACAATGGGGAACTATGTTGATTCCAATTTTTAGCTATTATGAGTTGAACACCTATAAACATGGTTGGGAGAATATTTTTGTATGGAAGAGTAGAACCTTTAGGGTAGATGCCTAGTAGAGGAATGGCGGTGTCAGTTGGTAGCTCTTTATTCTTCTTTTTCAGAAATTTCCATAGTGATTTCCATAGTGGTTGTAAAAGTTTGCACTTTCACTAGCAAAGAGTGAGAGTCCCTCTCTGCTCTCCTTCATGTTGTATTGCACGAGCTAAAAGTTTGACAACAATACTGACTATGAATAATGTGTGTAACTTTAACTTGTACCATATTTTAGAAAAATTCTTTCAGATTTCTCCTGCTTAGCATGGAATTGGGTATAAGTTTGACACAAACAACCTTTATTATGTTGAGATGTGTTACTCCATACCTAGTTTTATTCAGGATATTTACTATGAAGGGATGTTGAACTTTGTCAAAAGTCTTTATTATATTAATCATGTGATTTCTGTCCTAAAGCCTATTAATATGTTGTAGAATTATTGATTGTTTATTTGAACCAACCTTACTTCTCTGAGGTGAAAACAATTTTGTTGTGCTGTCTGATCTTTACTATGTGACCAAGAAATCTGTTCACATATATTTTATTTAGCATTGTCCCATTTATTGTTTCTCAGGAAAAGTTATAAAATTTTCTTTCTTTTTTTCTGTTATTTTTATTTGGGTCCATTGAAGTTTCAGGGTAATATTACTTTGGTGTTGTTCTTTTCCTTTCTGTTTTTGTGTTGGGCAGGGAGAGAGTCAGTCACAGATCCCTGGCTCCCTGCTATTGAGCCTGTCACACCAGCCAGCAAGAGACAGGCTCCATCGGAGAAAGGTGAATGCGTACAGCTGGAGACTCACATACACGCAGTAGGGAGATGTGTCCGAGCAAATCTCAAACTTTATTCCAATATCCATCATATATATAACCCAAGGATGCATTGTATTGTCTTATCTCTTTCACAAGGGGGCTCAGGAAACAGGAACACAGCTACGGGAACTCAGCCAGCAAAGCTGATTAGCACTTCTATCACCTCTGTCTCTGGGGGACACAGGTGTACTAGGATTAAAGGTGTGTGCCCCCATGCCCAGCTTCTTTCTAAAACTTAGTTCAAGGTTACTCAGCTAGGCTGGGGAACAACATTTTTGGAACAATATGAGAAATATTGGAGTTAGGTTTTTGTTAAAGCCTTAGCAAAATTTGGCCTAATTCATCAATGTATTTGCTTACTTTATTCTATTTTCATTCACGCTATCTATGTATCCATTTATCCTCTCTAGAAACAGAACTCAAATCTCCTCCAGGACTTTCATGTTCATATTATTTGTACCTTTGTGAATGAGGACTTGTGACATGTGGCATTGTCCTACTCGGTTACTTGCTCTCTCTCTCTCTCTCTCTCTCTCTCTCTCTCTCTCTCTCTCTCTCTCTCTCTGTGTGTGTGTGTGTGTGTGTGTGTGTGTGTGTGTGTATTTCTTTCATATTTTGGGCATCCGTTAAAAGGAATGTTTCCTTCCACATTTTCTTTTTCTATTTGAAGTCTGTTTCCTAATGATACATGAGTCCTATAATTTAAAGCCAATAATTTTTCATTAACATATTCACTGATATTTTTATATTAGAAATATGATTTCCAAATACTAGAAACTAGTTGATGAGGCCAAGGGACTTTAGGAAAATAAGCTCTCTACTTTGTCTTGTTTATATAACTGAGAGTCATCTCAAACATATTTTTCTTTTTTAAATTTTTTTTATTTACAGCCTTCATACCTGTAGAGAATATGCCCTGATCAAAATACCCTCCCACCACCCTCCATTTCCCCCTCCCCTCTACCTCTTCCACAGAATTCCTTCTTTCCAAATACTCTTTCTTATATTTTTAAGTCTGTCATTATTTCCCCCCATGAATTTTGCAATTCTTGTGTAGCTAGTATTACCCACTTTGAGCCCATGAACACCTTACCCACATTGTGTCTGGAAAATAGTATGACAAAGCACTCTTCGCTTTCCTTTGGCTCTTGCATTATTTCCAACACCTCTTTCTTCTGTAACAGTGCCTGAGTCTTGGAGGCTATGGTAGAGATATCTCCCTTAGTGATGGACACTCTACTGTCACTTCTCTGCACTGTAATGAGTTTTGAGTCTCCCACCATCAGCAAAGAGAAGCTTCTCTAAGAAAAATGAAAGCAACATTAATAGATGAACATAAACATAAGTATTTAGAAGGAAGTTTGATAGGCATCATATATCCATTTAGCCAAACCAGCTATTTGTCATTCCCCAACGCCCACCCCGGGGTTAATAACCTCCCCATAATTCCATTGCAAGGCAGGAATTATGTCCTATGGAATGGGCCTCAAATCCAGAGAGCAGTTGGTATGCTTCAGAACAGACATGCCACTATTATATCAGTTGTTACTTTTGGCCTGACTGTCCAGCCATAATGACTGTAGGCAGAATCCACAGCTGGTTAAGGCAGGTGATAACTTTTCTCCCTAGAAAGGCTGAATAGCTCTTTCCAGCATCATGAGAGCTAGTCAACAGGGTTTCCAGCTCAGCTCCAGCTTGATTTTTCAGGGTCCCACAGCCCAAGCATATGAAGTCTTCAGCAAAAGAGTCTTACCATCCAGTGCTGGTGGGAAACCAATATCCTTGGCAGTAGCCTATAAAGTTTTAGGGGTATCAGGAGTTTCCCTGACCAACAACTCACTGGAACTATCCCAACCTGGTTTATTTTTATCTTTCACTTTTCCATTTTTGTTTGTTTTATCTGTTTTATGTGAGTGTTCTCAGTGAGTATTCTTCATTTGGGTGAGGTACCACATTCCTATGAAAAGGAAAGCTGACTGCAGTAACAAATGCAAAGAAGAGACAGCAGGCTTGCTATTAGCAAGTAGGAGAAAAATAAGGATAAAAGAGCATAGACTGTATTCCCTGAAAGAGCTGACAAAGAAAGAAATCAAAGTGGGAGTTCTAAAATCCACCATAAAGAAGCAACCAGGAGTGATGATGACTGACTCCTAGCTCTACTTCACAACTTCATGAAGGAAATAGAAAGCTTCCAGGAGGTGTTGTCCACTCCTGAACTCTGGAGTCACAAGAACTGAGAGCAACTAATGGGGCTTCAGAGACTCATTCTTTATATACTTTCTTTTTTTGTCAGCTATTTCTCTCAGAAATCCTTTACTCTGTTTTCTTTTTACCACTTCACACAGAGGGCCTCTTCTCTGCCATCTTTCCCAGAAGTGTTTTATCATTCTTGCTTCTTTTTTTTAGCTTTTGATTCTTAAGCAAAGATTACACCTTGATTATATTGATATCAACATTATGATTGTCAATACAAGTTTCAAAAATAATTCGTGGATAATCAAATGCAATTTCATTATTTTAAACAGTGTATACTTCCATAGAGTTACTAAGTTTTATTTGGCACATGAAATTCCACTATCTTTAGTATGTAAAGTCACATTCCAAAAATTTACATTTCAATTAATCTCTCATATATTTGGAATGTGCCATTGATTACTAACATTTTCCTGGTAAAATATCTGAGTGACATATTTTACTAATTATTGCTTATATGACAGAAAGTTAAAAATTTATTGGTATATTTCCATTATGCATAAAAGAAACACACAAGGCTCTTTCATCTTTTAGAGTTCTTATTATCACAGAGTTTGCCAATGGCCAAATATTCACTCCCTTTGTACTTATTAACTTTTTACATCGGTACTTATAGGGTTGGCTCATTTTTCGGGTTAAAAGTTCAATACTTTCATAAAAGCATGTTTGAGATCAGTACTGTTTAATTAATATTACCTAGTCTTCTGTGAACATTTTCTACACGTAAATTAAAATATTCAACATGGGGAAACTTTGTTCTTACTAAACTATTACTGAATATGTTTTCTTGGCTTTATTCCTTTAAAATAGGATGTGTCATGTTAATTAGTATGCTATTTTATCCATCTGGCATCTGAGACAACATGAAGAGCATTATTTATTGTCTTGATTCCATTGTATTTTAGGTGTGATCTGATGGTTATTTAAAAAGTCATACTTTACTATTTCCTAAATCAAAATTCATTAGTCTTGCACTGAACTGCAAGAACTTAAATTTGACATTTTCTGAAAGTTGTTATACTGCTTAAAATTGTCTTTCAGAGTGGGTTCTATCCTTTTGAACAGTATTTTTCATAAACTTGAGTTTGCTTTCCTTGCTACTTATTTAATTTTAATTTTGTAGAACTAATATTCTTCTTTGAGATCAATTATTTTCATATCATGCAGTATCATGTAAATGAAGAAGCAAAACCAGATTTTACAAACTTTTGTCCCCAGATGGAGGAAAAAAGTCAGGAACTCAAGCTCCAGGGAATCCAAACAGAAAGTGTGCTCTGTCTGTAGAGTTTGGAGTAGAATATGATATGACAGGTAACACTGCTACACCTTGTGGATGAATTGCTCCCCTAAAAGCCAGAGTTGCTTTTGCTCTTTATTGAATCTCCAGGTATCTGTGTTGTGCATCAGGACTTTCAACAGATCCTCTTGCCGTGGGTTCTCCTGCTAGGGCTGCTGGTGAAGCTGAGGCTTCTGTTTTCATGCATCCCATCAATGTTTCTCTCCCCCTGTCTCCAGAGGTATTCCTTTGGTTTCCCTGTCTTCATTCTTCATATTCTCACTTCTCAGAGGGTGCACTCCTTGTATGTCTCTGCCCCACATGTGTCCCAAATGACAATATCTCCCTTCACTCTAGCTCAAAGGAATTGCTTGGAGGTAATAATTACCATGTCTGTAGTTTCTCACCTCTCAGAACCCAAAGGACACACAGGATACCTGCATTCAGTAATGAAGTCCGGATTGAAGGAATGTTTTTATTAGTATTCTCTTTAAAATATAGAAAAAGAAACCACTTTTCCCTAATCCATTCATCTCTTTTGGTCACTAAATGATGTTATGTGTATTACATGTCTATTACATAAATATTTTAGGAATATTCTCAACAACATTATGAAATGGTTATTTCTCACATGCTTTTCTTGTTAACAGGCATATTTTTCTGTAAGGCTGTGGACATGTGCTAGTGAGTACTGACATGTTTAACCTTCCAGAATAGTGTAACCTCAACATTAGGTACAAGGCATGCAAAGTATTCATGAAAGATAGAAGATATAAGCTATCTCAAGCAATAAAGAGAATGAATTACAAAGATGCTTTAAAAGGTAGAGCATTTATCAGACTGGTTTATTCAGGGAAGGCAGTAGGATTTTAATGAGGACTTGAGGAAAGAATCTGGTTTCATTTGATCTGGTTACCAGTTAATTAGGAGAAAAGTGCAATCCAGAAAATAGTGGTGTGGTAGACTTAGTATGTAACCATATAGTCTATTTATTAGGGGTTTTCATCATGGTTTCTGAAAAAAATTTCCATATTTGCAGCTGAATCTTTTGTTTATTATTATGTTTCAGTGTTTTTCATATTTGAATAAATTTATATTTCTTAATAATTCTTCAGTAGTGTGTTTATGATGAAGCCAAAGTTTCAGTAGCTGGGATTGAAGATTTTGTGGTTATTGGCTTACATTGTTTCTGTTGAAAGTACTTTTCTTCTGTAGCTATTTTGGAAAGAACTTTCTCATTAAGTAATATAGGTTGGTCTGAATGAATTTTGTTACTATAGTTTCACCTATACTTTCACCAATCAAAAATGGATAGCAACATAACCTGAGCAACTTTACTTGACCAGAAAAATGTTTTTCTTACTTAACACTGATTGCTTGTTTCCCCAGCAATGCAATGATGTCTTGAAAAAGAAAATCTCACATGAAAATACAGTGATGTGTAAATGCATTGCATAACATAAGTAGATGGACATACATTTTTAATATTTAATTTTTCTCAACTGCCAACAATGTTGCTCATTTTGCTTTTGATAGGCTAAAGTAAGTAAAGATACTGTATTTAGAAACTTATATTACTTCATTTTATCTATGCCTGATGATATTGTGTTATCTTGAAAAGATCCAAGAAAAAAATGAGTTGCTTAGTGTCACTAAATACTAGGATGTTTCCAGAACATGATTGCATAATGTGCAAGCTTATCATGCATAGCTAAGAATACTATGATTGGAACATAGTCTTTGCTCTTGATAGGGGATTTGTAAGTGCATATTTTCACTGTGACACATACTAAATTTAATAACTATCAATAATCATTTTATCCTAAAATAAAATCACTTGCTCAAATAAAAAGCCTTGCGATTTCATTTATTCATGCATAAACATTGGTAAATCCTATGTTAGTATAATATTAAAGGACTACTTTTAAAAATCAGATGAATCGCTGACCAAATTCAAGCTTATATATTGTAAAATTATACAATTTACAGAAAGTTATTTCAGTACACTTGACTAGATTCTTTAAAAAGTGAAGATTAATTACAGAGATTAAAAGAGGTAGTGATGTATTTGAAGACAGTAAGAAGGGTGATCAATGTTATTTTGTTCTATATAACTACGGAGAAAAATTTGCATCTTCAGATTCTCTTCTTCTTCTTCCTCTTCTTTTCTTCTGCTTCTTTTCTTCTTCTTCTTCCTCTTCTGTTCTTCTTCTTCCTCTTCTGTTCTTCTTCCTCTTCTGTTGTTCTTCTTCCTCTTCCTCTTCTGTTCTTCTTCTTCTTCTTCTTCTTCTTCTTCTTCTTCTTCTTCTTCTTCTTCTTCTCTTCCTCTTCTTCTTCTTCTTCTCTTCCTCTTCTTCCTCCTCCTCTTCTTCCCCTTCCTCCTCCTCCTTCTTCTAATTCCTCTCTCTTTCTCTCTCTCTTTTTCTCTCTATTCTTCACTTAGAGCCCTAGAAGTCCTCTTGAGCTCCAGTTCCTGAATAACACTGTAAAGCTGTTGTGGTCAGCTTCCTAGTTGCTGCGCAGAAAGAACCCAAACAAAAGAAGATTGTGGAGGAAAGGGTTAATTAGGCTTATGGACTCGAGGGGAGACTCCATCCTGGCAGGGAAAATGAGGGCATGAACAGATGGGTGGACATCACCTCTGCCACAAAAGTGGAAATAGCGGCAGGAAGGTGTGCCAAATACTGGCAAGGGGAAGCTGGCTTATAACCCCAAAAACCTGCCCCCAACAACACAGCCCTAGCGAGGTTGTAATTCCCGAACTCTTAGCTGAGGATCGATTACTCAGAACACATTCATTTGTTTGTGGGGGACACCTGGATCAAACCATGACAACAGCTGTCTAAGAAGTTGTCTGGAACCCATTATCCAGTTGCAACGACAGAAAGAGAGCAAGGCTAAAGACATGATCTGCTAGGAAACAAAGTCCAGACTAGAAGATCTGAACCCTATGTAGCAGTAACAAAGGTGTTGGGTTCATGTGACACATGAATCAAGAAAAAAATTATGTTACTTCTAGTTAAAAACTATAATATTTAGGGAAAATTCCTATTTCTGGCAGGATGAAAAAACGTCAAATATATTTAACTATCTGACTTTGATTCTACATTTTAAAATTATAGGAATAAAAATACTATTGGAAATTTATCTAGTAATGTTACACAACTAAAATAATGTGTACTAAATTTCAGTGTGTTATTTTATCAAGATGTATGCAGATAATTCTCTACAGATTCTGTACTATATTAGTAACATTTTTTGTATGTGGGTGTGGCATATGTACGTGAGTATGCATGAGGGTACATATGTGTGCATAAGTTCCCTATCTAGCTTTCTGTCTATTCATTACTATAAATGTGTGCTCATTATCAATTACTATAGCATGGGGTTTGTGCCTATCTCTAATTATATAATTGTTCTCTGATTTCTGAAAATCTGTAAGATTCTGTGAGACATATTGTATTTTTCTCATGTTCTTTGAGACCCTTTATTTTCCTATCGGTAAAGGAAAGAAAAACACGATTGATGATAAAGATATATAGAAAAAGATAGCTTCTCTGGAACTTAGATATATTTCCCACAAAGTCACAGCAAACACTAAATGTAAGGTAAGTACATATATTGAGTGGAAATTTGGTCAGTAATTGGTTTAACAAATTTTATAACTATCCAATCATTCAGAGTGCTGATGATGCCCAACCTCTATCATTGAAGCAATTTTTGACCACTGGGTTTTTACAGAATCATATATCCTTAGAACATTAAAAGCTCTGGGAAGGCAGTGTTGATGATGACAATAAAGGTGTGAACCAGGGAAAATATGCAGGTAAACCTAGCATTTTACAAAACAAAAGAAAATGGTTAACCATAAAAATTAAAGGCCGAGGGTGGGCAATGTCTCAGGATATTCTCCCCCACCATGGTTCTTACAATCTTTCAGCCCCTTCCACCGCTCAATTCCCTGAGTCATAGTGGGTGAGTTTTAAGTCTGTATTATTGTTGAGAACTAAAGTGTCTCTGGATCTTTGCCTTGGGTTGTGTCAGTGTGCACACTGAGGAAGCACCCCAGTGGGTAGGGGACAGAGAGGAAGGAAATGGGGCACATTCACAAGATTTACTCATTCAATGTATATACTTATTCATAATAAAGATATTTTAAAAATTAAAGGCCAAATCTATCTTTCTCCACAAATACTGCCAAGCAATAAATAGGCAAATGACAAGAACAGACAATATTCAAAAGAAGAACCTCAAATGGCACAAGGAATTTAAAAAGAAAATACTCACCATCCTTAGTCATCAAGGAAGTTAAAATTAAAATCCCTGTTATATTTTATCTAACCTAATTAAATGAGCTATCATCAAGAAAATTAATGATAATTCATGCTGACAAGGATGTGGGAAAGGGGATTTTTTTTGTTGTTGTTTGTGGGAATGTAATCTGGTGAACCACTATAAAAATCACTATGAAGCTTTCTCAAAGTGCCTAAAATTGAACATCAATGTGACTTAACTATATCACTAATAAGTTTGTACCCCTCAAAGACTCTGTGTTCTTCCATAGAGATATTTGCATTACTATGTTAATTGCTTCTCTATACACCATTGCTCAGAAATGAAATCAAACTAGATGTCTACCAACTATTGACTGATTATGAAAATATATGATAGTGATGTTTTTTTTCAGCTACAAAGGAAAAAATGAAATTATGAATGAAGGAAAATGGATGGAACTGGAAAAGATTATTCTAAGTGAGGTAACTCAAACCCAGAAAAAAAAATCACACTTTCTCACTCATGTATTGTATCTGCCATTTAATGATTGTATGCAGGTAAGTAAGAGGATGTGAAACTGGGTGCACAAAACGGTTTGTGATAAGCAGACCACCTGAGGGGAACAAGCAGTGGTGAGGATTATAGGAGAGCATCAAGAAAGTGTATATTATAAAAACAGAAATGAGTCTAGGGTTAGAGGAAGGACACAAGAGCATAGCGAGATAGAGGGAAAGGGGAAGATGGGAAAAAGAAATTTGTTTTAAAACACCGAAAAGAAGCCTAATTATTTGTATGCTAACAAAAATGAAAATAGCTAAAACTGTATTCATTTCAGAATATAAGATATAGTATGTTGAAGTAACTCATCATTCCTGATTGTTCACAAAATTTAATCCTTAAAGTGAAGTCTACATATTAGAATGTTTCATTTATTTAAATAGACTTGAATCAAGCAATGCTGTAAAGGGGTACCATGAGGAACCTACGCTTAGTGTATGAACATAGTTGATTTTGATACGCTCAAGAGTTTGAGATGCCAGCAGCAGCTTGAATGAGGCTAGATGTTTCAGAAGTCCCAAGTTTCCATTGAAGACCTGGAAGATTCCTCGAGAATTGTCCATGTGGGAAGACCAAAGAAGCTGGGTTCTGATCTCAACAGAGGAAGGTGACAAAAAGACCATGGGATATTGACACTAACCAACAAGTAGTGAAGGCAGGAAGAGTCAGCATTTTTTTTTGCTGGACCCCTTTATATCTTCCTGCTGGCAGAAGGTGATGTCCATTCCTGGGAAAGGACATCACCTTCATTTAAGCCTTTTTGAAAATGCCCTCATAGATATGTCAAGTGGTATTTTTTTTCATTGATTATAAAACCACTTAAGTTGATAAAATTTACTGCAATACTGCTTGTGTCAACTTGACATTCATCTCTCTCTGATGATTAATTTCCAAGTGAAGACAACAAAAGGTCATAATTATGTTTAATATGATATAACTATCCAATATGCAATCACAATATACTATTCACCCAGAATATATGGGAATATTCCTTAAAGAATGCTCAGGAATATAATAGCCCATAACTTAAATGTAATAATTTATATGTAATAAGACTTAAATACTGACCTATCTATAGTTGTTTTATTACATGACAAAACGAGGGAAGAAAATATCCTTTAAATATATGTTTATATCAACAAAAATATATTCTTTAACAAAAATATATTCTTAATAAATAGGAAACATTCATGTTAATTACAATCTTCATATTTGTGACTGGTCACATGGCCTTAGTTGCTATTTAAAACTGTATTTATCTGCCACCCATTTCAGATTTCCTCCACTCTCAGCAAACAGCTCAGCAGATCCTGATTCCTTAATTGGAGAGATGACCTGTACATTCATTCATGACGGGTCTTTGCCATTATTTTATACTTGTTTGGATTAGATTGTTGTACATCCCTTCTGACTTTAATCACAGGGCATGGTTACATCTAAGAGGATCCCACATATCTATGTTTTTCCCAATCCTCTGTTATGTTAAAAAAAATTCCAATCAGTTGTAACAGTACTCACTGGTATTCTGGATCAATAACTCTTGACAGAAGTAAAACTCATTCCCTAGCCTTTGGTATGAGGGCATCAGAGAACACTGAGAATGGTCACTTTATTCAAGGGCCCATGTGGCAGTGACACAGATCCTTATGAAAAGAGGTTGACTGCTATTTACAGAAAATCATCTTATTTTCTTGATTTTAAAATCCTCCTCTGCTTACACCAATTTTGGATGAAATATAGGACACAAGAACTTTCATATATTTTGCTGATTGAAAAGATCTGTTCACATACTATTTTCCAGAATGCCTTTTGCACAGATTTTCCCATCAAGCTTCTTCCAAATCCTTGGCAATCCAGCCAAGCCATTGGCTATCACCCATGAATCAGTGTATAACTGTACATATGGCCACCTTTTCATCTAAGCAAGATGAATAAACATTTGTACCATTCAAAGTTATGCCTATTATGAGGATTTCCCTTCACCACTCATCTTCAGGGATGTCATGGAAAAAGACTATAATGTTGCATCCATCCAATATAGGATAAAGATACACTAAGACAAGCAGGAGCATTCTACTCCTCAGCCAATCAATCACCAGGAACACCCTTAATGCCCTGGGAGCAGGCTTATGGAGAGAATTCATTGTAGAAGGAGAAGCTTAGAAACTTGGGGAATTTGTGCCTTCAGTCCAATCTTAGGCTCATCACTTATGAGTCACTTTCATCCGATTATGGACTGCTGCTGTGTCTGTCCAATTTTACAGCTTGATGGACCAGCTAACACCCAACTAATGATGGGCAGCTCAGGTCACACAGCAACGTGGTAACTGATTTTGAAACATTTCATTTTCACTATGACTTGATAGATTGCCAAAATTGTCACTTAGAAAATATTGTATTTATTTACTAGAGAGAGAGAAAGAAAGAGAGACAGAGAGACAGAGAGAACAGGGGACACCAGGGCCTTCGGCCACTACAACCAAACTCCAGACAATTGTCTCACCTTGTGCATCTGGATTTAAGTGGGTACTACTGGGAAATCGAAATTGGATCCCTCTGCTTTGCAGGCAAATGCCTTAACCACTAAGCAATCTCTCCAATACCCTCCCCCAATTGCCTTTTAAAAAGAAAACAGTTGTCTCAGATGACAACATGACCTTGGTCCAAAATACCAAGAGCTTTTACAGTGATTCACCTATACGAAGGCAGGGAATTGCCTAAAGTTCCAAACTCCATTCCCATCTGTAACACTTACCGTAAGTACCTTTGAGTCTGCTGAATCATACAGCCAAAGTGGCAGAATAACCTGAACTGCAGGCTGGATATTTTACAGAGTCTTCTGCACTGGGCCCTGGGTAGAACACACTTGGCACACTAGGCATTGTGATTCTTACTTGATGGCTTACAAAATACCAGGTCCACCAATGTTTCCTACATAAAAGAAGAAAGAATATCTCCACATGTCACACACCACTGAATTCCAAGAAATTTCACTGAAGTAGAAGTAAATTGATATTTTTGTTGGATTTATTGCCCCTACTCAATTTACCCACAAGTTCAGTTGCTTGCTACTTCTTGTTAACATGGTCCCACTTGAAGGCTTTGGAAATACTAGAGCAATCCAAACCTAGGAGCTCAAGGCGAAAAGAAATAATTAAGATAAGAACTGAAATCAATAAATTGGAAACAACGGAAACAATTTAAAAAATAGATAAATCAAAGAGTTGGTTCTTTGAAAAAATAAATAAGATTGACAAACCCTTAGCCAGTCTAATTAAATGAAAAACAGAGAAAGCACCAATCAACAAAATCAAAAATGAAAAAGGAAGAGGTCACAAAAGACCCCAATGAAATTGGAAGTATCATCAGGTCATACTACCAAAACCTCTACTCCACAACACTGTAGAAACTGGAAGAAATGGATGAATTCCTGGACACTTACCAACTACCAAAGCTTAGCCCAGAGCAGACAAAGATCCTAAATAAAACTATCACTGCTATCACACACAGAATAACAAAAAGGCAGCAAAAAGGGTCAAGGAAAGAATTCCTTCCCCTTTATATAGCCTTAGAATGGGGTCTTGCAATACTTTTCCAGACCTGTTTGTACTCCCTGATTCTCTGGAATTTCTTTCCTGCACTGCCCTCCTTGGAAGGGATGTTCATTTCTATCTTTCTTGAGCTTCCTTACCTCCTGCCCCTTACTGAGATGCTGCCTTCCTATTGACATCCTAAGACACCCACCCACGATAGTTAAAAAGGTCACTTTGTAACTTTGAACATGCTGACTATCCTTTCCTGTCCAAACTGAACATCTTTCAGCTCTCTCCCATTTACTAAGAACACTAAACTATAAGTGTGCCATAGCCTGGGTATCTGTCATCTTTAAATTTCCTGTATCAAACATTTTAATCCAGTACTTTAGAATTTTGCATCTCTCCATTTTTTCAGGGCATGAGAAAGTTACCAGATCCCACAATGGCCTCAATCAAGTCTTCATTGCCCTCTGGTTGCCAGAGTCATTAGAATCAGATCATGGGCCTTGGTCCTTCTAACAAGCTAGGCTCAGCCATTTGCCTGTAGTAGGTCAATTAAAGAAACAAATAATAGTGAAAATCAAGAAAACAAGAATTATTCAATGTGACTACATTGAGAGGAATGGAGATACAATGCCTTACACTGCCAGTCCATCCTTAAGGTTCTGGAATAAGGACTAGGTAAAATAAAGATAGAGATATGCATAATTGAGCAGCCCTGTCCAACAGCTAGAGAGTTGAGGAAAATGGTAGCTGCTCAGGTCATGAGACAGGTTACAGGCTGGGTTCTAATGTCCTCAGTGGATCCCTGAGTGGTAAATATATGTAAGAGTAAGTAGCAAGGGAAGTCTGGCAGAAAGCACAGAGAGCCAGACAAAAGATCATATGTTCTGTGGCCCTGTGTGATTCTTTATGTTTGGTCTCTCACAAAAGGCTGGCCCATCTAAAGGAAGGACTTTCTGACTTAGTTATTCCTTCTTGAGGCCCTCACAGAATTGCCTAAGTAACATGTCTCTCATTTGATTACGAATCTGTCAAGTTGACAACAGACCTTAACTGTCACAATGAAGCATGTATACTTCCTTAATAAATTTTTAAAAATGCTGGTACAATCACATTACAATCACATATTTCAAATTCGTGTACATTTTCCCAACTACTTCTCTACAAAATACCTCTTCCTCGTATCTGCAGTGTAACAGAGGCCATCTCCTGAGAGGTTCCTTCTCCCATATACACTTTGACCCACTTCTGCTGATACCCCACCAGGTGCCAGAACTAGAGGCTTGTTTAATGCAGCAGCAGATTCCATGACACTATCATAGTATAAATTTCATGTAATCATTATAACTAATAAGTGTGTTAAAAATTAATTCTAAGGATTTAGAACAATTGACATATAATAAACATGATGTTTTACTTAATCCAGACATTTGTAATACTCTTATTAGCTGAGCATTCCACAAGCAATGATATTTATTTTTAGTTAAAATATGATATTCTGGTCCTCAATGAAAATAATTGCTTTTCCTCAAAACTTCTGGCCCTCCTTAAGTCAAACCATATTCTGGTCCCAAGCACTTTCAGACAGAAATGGTTGTTCCTCTTTCTTCAGAGGAACTTGCATTGGTTTTTATTGTTTTACTCCCCCAACCCCATCCCAGAAGTTGACTCTGCAGCCCCAAGTGACCACATATTTATTAGGCTGGCATGCATGGTTGGGTTCTTCTCGTGACCAGTTCTTGCCCAACACCAGACACACCTATTCATCATTTTAATGCTTAATTTGTTGATTGGCTCACACTTCCTATTCTTGTTACCACATGCCTTCATTCCATAGGAGAATAGATTTTTGCTTTAATTCATCCTGCCCACCTTGTTGCTGAGCTTTCTGATAACTGTTTTGTCTGCTATTACCATAGGTTTTTGAAGCAAGTCTTTGGTCTCAAAGGTTTTATTTACTTTCCACTCATTTTGGAGACATGGAAAATGGAAGAAAAATCAAGCACTGCTTGTGAGAACCAAGATTTGATTTTCCATCACTGTGTGTATCTCCCTGGAGTTTTGCCAAGCAGGAGATTTTAATTGCTCTCAGTGTGGTTTTCAACTTCCTCTCCAAAGCAGGAATCCCGAGAAGAATCTCCATGTCCAACAGAAGCCCTCCAGGACTTTCCTTAATTCACAGCCTGTGTTATGTGTGGGAGAAAGCAGGAATCATCCTGAAATCTCTGCCACAGCTCTGGTGTATATCAACTTTGAACTTCAAAATAAAATAAATGTCAGAAAAACAGATACATAAGTTTGTGCAATAAGTCTTTTCTCGGTAGAGAGACTTGATATGTTCTTAGCAATGATTGTATGCCAGTATAATTTAGGAGAAGATAAAAATTAAAGACATGAAACCAAAGATAAGATTTAAGAAGAAGTCAATGAATTCTCCAGTGAAGGGGA
Source organism: Zapus hudsonius (assembly GCA_004024765.1). Lineage (NCBI taxonomy): Eukaryota > Metazoa > Chordata > Mammalia > Rodentia > Dipodidae > Zapus > Zapus hudsonius. The sequence continues at coordinate 17,775 of PVHP010022857.1, forward strand.
TGCATAAAGAGATGAAGATGAGCAGAAATGCAATTTAAATGATTATTTACCAATAAAATGAGAATGTCACACATGAGCTCCAGAGAAATAAAATGAGTGGACAGGGGAGGTGGAACTGAGATAGAGCACTCTTTTCCTTGGAGTTGCCAAGGGTATTCACAAATCCACACTTTCACATGTAGGCAAGGTTACTTCCGCACTGCCTTAGCTGGCCTGCTAAGAGTTAAAAGGCTATATCAAAATATTGTAAAGTGAGATGTTTATTTACCAGAAATGTGTTTCTCATTTTGGAGTTTGAGTTATTCTGTTACGTGAGGGATTAGGAGAAAGACCCTTCCTGATAGGTAGATATGGTGTGCCCTCTGACTGTGACCTCATGTCACATTGCCAAAAACTCCTCCTGGTTGGGGTCTTGCCCCACCCTCCAACAAAAAACTTCAAAATTCCAAGTTCAAGTTTGGGACATGTCCTTTTGTAGGTTTCTGACTGCTGGGGCTGGAGGTGCAACAGATCTGGTGGTGAGTGTGACCCCTCCCCCCTCCTCTGATCTTACCACTGGTGGGATCTGTGAAAGGGGGAAGGAGGGAATATTTTTCTCTTTAATTTGCTTGTTATTTCTTTCACTTTTTGGTGATTCTGATACTTTCTCTTTGAATCTCTCAGACCACGTGGAGGTTGGGCTGCTCTCCTATCCCAATCCCAAATCCTCCAAAGTGACTCCATTCTGAAATAATCATGTGTGATAAGAAAATGCTCTCTATCTAAGTTATCCAATTCTTTGCATGCTGAGATGCGAACTCTGGGGGAGGTACAGTGGGTGAAGCTTCGGGTATTCACCCCACTAGTATTGGTCTCAGGTACAGTTAGACAAAGGTACTTAAAGATGCAGAGTCTGAGTGGCGTATTTGGCTGACTTTAAAAGCTGTTGATTACCTCCCCAAGTTCAGGCTCCCCCATTGCAAAAGTGCTCTTTTCTTCGTTCGCTGTTCTCTCTCAGTAGGAAGTGCGGTCAGCCTACTCAGGGCAGCAAACTGTGTTTCATGCCAGTGGTCTCTGATTGCTCCAGCTGTCATTGACCAGCTTCCCCTGGCAGCTTGTGCAGTGTCTTCCAGCACTACACTAACTACCATCTGGGGGCTGGTGACCATTCTGGACCTCAAAGGTTCTCTCAATGCTGATCCATGGCATTCTGTGGTTTCTTCAGCAACAAGGTTTTGCCTCATGCCTGGGGTGGGCATTCAAGAGCTTTGACAGAATCCTGTCTTGCTTTTGGATCCTCATGGGTCACTTTGGTCAAATCTCAGTGAGGGAAGGAACCGGTGATTGGGGCCAATGGTTGTCATACTGATCAATTATTCACAGGCTTAGACTCTCTCCCCTACTACTCATGGCCCCTCTTGCCAGATGTTGCCCACTACTTGCTGAATAGGTTACAGTAAGCTTGTGAGGATTTTATGATTTTGAACCCATATTAGTTTAGACTGATGCTTAAGCCATTCCCCTCCTCCCATCCCTTACCCCTCATTCATAACCTCTCACTTCTTTCTATTAGTCTGCATAGAGTTTACTGTCAGCCTTGGTTAAGTACCATATATGAGGGAGAAAATGCCATGTTTGGCTCTCTGTTCTTTTGAGAGATCGCTTAGTAGGATCTGCTGAAGTCAGACCATTTTTCCTTAAATTTCAATAAGTCATTTTTCCTTTCAGCTGAATGCCCCTAACTGGAACTGAGGACTTAGGGCGATATGCATTGGAACCCGGACTCTTGGGCTCCCAAGGAGAGATGCACTAAGTGAGCAACTGATGTAGAGGCTACTAAAAATAGAATCTAGGTAGTCCAGAAATGAGTATCCCTGTTAACCTGTACTGATCTCACTCAGTATGATGGAGATTCTGTTTGTGTCTTTCAGAATGCAGTGAGAGAGCTGTGGCCCATCTAACCGTACCAACAAAACGCAGGCTGATAGCTAAGATCCTGGCAAGATAAGCCACCCCAGTCATACCATGGAGGATCCATATGGAACCCTGCAGAGAATTATGGGATGAACAAGGGACCCTAAGCCACAACCATTCAGTCAACACGGGATAATCCAGTGAGACAGACACCAATAATTTTCGACACAAAGACCCCTAAGCTCACAACATTAAAGCACCCTTAATACTCATCCACCACGACTCAGGGAACTGAGCAGAAGAGGGGGCGGAAAGATTGTGAGAGCCGTGGTGGGGAAGAATATCCAGGGGCACGGCACCCCTCAGTAACAGCATACTAGGGCCTGGAGAACCGGGATAGCTACTAGGCTATCCATGGTCCCCTAGAGACTCATAACCCTCTTTATGCATATGTTCCCTGAAGAACTCCCATTACATTTCATTTTTTAACAGATTATCCACATCACAGTAGCTCCATGCTGAGGCCTGAGTTTTTACCACATGGACCTATGGGTGGGTCACTCAAAATCCAAATTATAATAGGTTGTTTCCTAAGCTTTGGCCTCGGGATCTAAGGACCTCAGAAAAGCCTCACCACATAATACTGTCACATTAGGTTTCTGGTATGAATTTTGTGGGAGGCAGGTTAGCATTCAGAGGATAACATGTTATTGTGCTTTTATGTATCTAATATGAAATACTGGAATATATATCTTCAAGAAATAGTGCAGAGGTGGTTATAACGACAATAGATTTCAAATCTGTTGAGGAAAGATAATAAAAGGGCTCCTTCAAGGCCCTGACACCCAAAGACTACGCATTAACATCTTTCTCAGCATAGCGACTGTGGCAGTACTTAATGGTCTGACATTTCAGCTTCTGTAAACAACTTAGAACGTGAGCCACAGCACAGACATGTGGACAGGAAGCCTCCTCTCCCTTCCCCTGATTTTCACCCATACCCTCAGGTTGCCTTCTGTTACCACTGCACTCAGTCACTGGGGGACTCAAATATGAGACACTTGAAACACCTAGAAGAATCACGGCACTTGAGGAAACAAATGAGAAAGAATATAGCAGAAAATCTGCTTTATAGGGCCTATCTCAATTTAATCTTCAGCTCTAATAGTTTATTTACTAATTCTACTGACTACACACACACAGAGGTTTTTAATCTGTAGGGATATTTATATCAATGCCTGCAAGCGATGGTGTGGTTAATGGCCTGTTGTTTTCATTACAGACTCCCTATTGCACCGGAAACCTGTGACTTTGCTCGCTGAGGGCACATATCAGCACTCTTCCAAATGACCATATTAGCCAGGGCACTTTGTCAGGCAGCATTTGCAGGCTATTTAAGAAATAACATTAGACAGAGTATCGAAGATGGCTGACTAGCAGACATGCCAGGTCCCTCGGGAAACAAGAGTCAGGGTTTTCAGCAGGGATCCAGGTCGTGGACATAAGCTGCAGTCACGTTCTGAGCTGCAGACACCTCCCAGCACAGGATTCTCACCAGTGGACGCCTCCATTGAGTACCAGCGCTCACCGGAGGCAGATGCAGCGAGAGAGCTGGGGCCCATCTAACCCTACCAACCCACCATAGGCCGATAGCTGAGATTCTGGCAAGAGAGGAGCCACCACAGTCATATCGTGGAGGATCCAAATGGAACCCCTCAGAGAATGACGGAATGAACAAGGGGCCCACAGCCACAGCCATTAAATCAACACAGGATAAGCCAGTGGATAGAAACCAAAGATCTTAGACACAAAGACCCCTAAACTCACAACCTTAAAGCAGCCTTAATACTCATCCACCACGACTCAGGGAACTATGCAGAAGAGGGGGCAGAAAGATTGTAAGAGCCGTGGTGGGGGAGATTATCCAGAGGCATGGCCAGGAGAACCTGGCTGAATACTAGGCTATCCATGGTCCCCTGTCACAAGGACTGATCCAGACGACCCATGGAGGAAGTTATCCAACGGATTGGGGAGGGGAGGGCAGCGGGGAACTGGGGATAACAACTCATTGTTTGCCCAATAAATGTTGTAACTCATTATGGACAATAAATTTAAAAAAATAAATAAATAAATAATAAAATAATAAAAAATAATAAAAAGAGAAAAAAACATTAAAAGAGTAAAAAAAAATCAAAACTCTACTATCCTAACAAATAAATTTGTTCCTTTTTAAAGTTTCATATATATTTGGTATGGGTTTACAAAGAAGTTAACATTTATGAAAATGTCTTATGACATCATGGCATTACTGAGATAGTTTCTTCAGTATCAGATGAGAAACCACAAGACCTGAGTTTGTATCACCAGCACCCATGTAAAAAGCTTGTTATGATGGCATGTGCCTGTAAACCAAGGGGGCCTGATGGATAGCTCTTCTAGCTGAATCACTGAGCCAGTTATATTGAGAGAGCCTGTCTCAAAGATAAGGTGGAGAGCAATAGACATCAACCTCTGGTTCCCACTTGCACCTGCACACACGTGCAGAGATATGAACACATAAAACACATATACAGAAAAGCAGACAAAATGAATTTATATGCATGAAGAATATTTCCTCTTGGGTTTCAGTAAAATATTAAACAACCTGATATAGCTCTGGCGAGGCATGAGTAAGAAGTGTTAGTCATGTGAAATTTAAGAAAAATGACAGCTGGAGTAAAGAGACCACTAGCATGAAACACAGTCTGCACCCATGAGTAGGCTGACCACACCTCCTACTGGGAGAGAACAGCAAACCAAGAAAGAAGCACTTGTGCAGTGGAGGAGCCTGGACCTGGGGGAGACAATCAACAGCTATTAAATTTGGCCAAATATTCCACTCAGTAAGGGGGAACCCTTGATTGGAACTGGGGATTCAGGGTGATATGCACCAGATCCCATACTCTTGGGCTCCCAAGAAAAGATGCACTATGCAAGCGACTGAAGGGGAAGCTTCTAAAAGTAGAATCTAGGTAATCCAGAATGGTGTATATTTGTTAACCTATACTGATCTCACTCTCCGACGGATATTGTGTTTGTATTTTTCAGGATGCAGCGAGAGAGCTGTGGCCCATATAACCCTAATACCCAGTCTGTAGGCAGAAAGCTGAGATCCTAGCAAGAGTTGAACCACCACAGTTATATGGTGGAGGATCCATATGGAACCCTGAAGAGATTGACGGGATGAACAAGGGACCCATAGCCAAAGCCATTCAATCAACACAGGTTAAGAGACAGAAACCAACAATTCTCAACACAAAAACCCCTAAGCTCACAACATTAAAGAAGCCTTAATACTCACCCACCACAACTCAGGGAACTGAGCGGAAGAGGGGGCAGAAAGATTGTGAGAGCCATGGTGGGGGAGATTATCAGAGGCATAGCTCCCCTCAGTAACAACACACTTGGGTCAGGAGAACCCAGCTGAATACTAGGCTATCCATGGTCCCCTACCACAAAGACTGATCCAGAAGGCCCACGGAGAAGGATATCCAGCTGACTAGGAATGGGGAAGGGGGACAATGAGGAATTGGGGATAACAACTCATTGTTGGCCCACTGAACAATGTAACACATTATGTACAATAAAAAAAAGAAAAAGAATTTTGTAATGTAAACATTGGAAGGATATAATTATAAATGTAATATTGAAATGGATAAATTTGATCATAATATTATTTTCACCGGGTAACTGACATACTTGAGTTTTCATGGTTCAGAATACAGAAACAATGGCTTTTGTCTCATCTTGAATAAACTTTTATGATTTATATTGAATGACAGAAATGTCTTGGGATATTCTGTATTAAATAAACAATAGGAGAAAAATCAGAAAATACAGTCAATGCTTTCTTTTTTATTTTTAGAATAGTGACAGAAAGAAACATATCATCAAAAACAATTGATTTCCAAAAGTTGTGAAAATAATATGTGGATGGATGATATTATGTATACAATTTTCAAAAGTGTCTTCATTTCCTTGAACACTTTCAGAGTAGAAAATAGAATGCATGGCGATTGTTCTTGGTTTACTGTAACAATCCTACCAACTTGTCTGGGGTGAGTCATTTTAAGTAATTATTTTAAGTTTTGCTTCTTATTATTAACATCACATTTTAATATTATTCTATAACTTCCTGTATATAAAAATCATTTTGAGCATAATTTAAGCTGCTATTTATAATTTCATCAGCATTATCATCTTTGTGAACTAACACAGTAATTCATCCAAGGCAGTTTTAGTTGCATAAGACTGTTAGCCATTACCAGAAATAATCAAATTCTGTGTGTTTGTGGTTCTTATGCTATAAATTTATGAATAGTTTTTATAATTTACAACTGTTGCATATTTATATGTTGGCATATTTTAAGTGTCATTGAAACTATTACTGTATATTTCATTTAATGTATTTCAAATTAGTTATATGTTACTTTACATCTAAAACGTAGCTCTTTCTGCTTCTATTCTACTGTCAGCCAAGAAAACACCACTAGAAATTCAGGCAAAATGAGATTTCATACATATGATTGAGAAATTGAGTGAATTAAAAGGCTGAGCATTGTTCTGTAATATTGTAATAATGACTTAAGACTATTCAAAAGTTTTATTGTACATTTTTCAATAAAACTTGAGTTTTTACAAGGTATGTTTGGAAAATTCTTACAGGTCAGGTAGATAACTTGTTAGGATGTAAAGGTGGCCAATTTAGGCTCTAGTTATAAATTATGCTATCAATGAAACCTTCTGAAGATATAACAATTTATTATATTAATACCTCAAATAGATGCTGTATAAATGCTGTGAATTTTCAAAGACAATGTGCATTTCCCTATGCAACCTTACCCTTCTGCTCATGACAGCATACATCTAGCAAGTTTAGAATGCTAAGGAAATCTAATGACTAAGATCCTAACTGAAATATTTAAGTGGATAAAATCTCCTTTCGTATTGGCATCACATGGAAATTCTTACAGGATATACATGCAGTCTTAAGTGTAATGCTAATGTAAGATCATTGCAAGGTTTCTATCTGGACTGTCCTAGGATCTCATCATGTAAAACTCTTAAATTTCAGAGCAAGCCATAGGAGGTTGCTATTACTCTTTTAAACCTTTTCATGATTCCATAAGTGCTCATCTGTGGTCAGAATTCCAATTCTTCTCTTATGCATGTGGTATTTCAGTAGAGGACACATAGCAAGATAACCATTGAGCAGGACACTTTTTCATGAAATCATGATTAGGGAAAAGCAGAAAAAATGTAAAATATCAATCAAAACCCCAAACACTTTACAATTATCTTTTGTAGTGTGGCTGTTTTCTGCCTCCATGTTGGATAAGCCACATTGACTTTTTGAAGCAGAGAGTACCTGTGCTAACCCGCAGGAGACCCTCAGGAGATCACGTCTATCAACATTCCTTTATTAAGTGAAGGAGGAAGTCATGAGACTTGAGACTCCTGAGGCTCATGAAGCCTGTGCCTCCAAGATGATGGAATGGGTGCATAATTAGCTGGAGTGGGAAACTATAACCCCTTATCTTCCTGAGGTCTCCCTGGGATGCATCTGCATTTGAATCAACTATGTTCCTAAGTAACACCAAATAAACTTTTTGACTCACCAAACTGAACTTGGGTGTGAACCTTTCTTTGGTGTGTTGGTACCTTATCCTAGATATATAGGTTATTTGTTATGTCACCCAAGAAAACTCATGTAATCCTTTTTGCCCAACAGGTAACAATAATATCAAGTATGATTCTGAGAAAAATGAGGAGGCTGTCTGTCTTTTTTTCATACACAGATTGGATTTATTAAACTATGGTGATAGTTGCATGGCCCCTTCTAGGGTAGAAAGGACATGAAATTGAGACTGAGCTGTCTACCCTGATAAAAAAAGTCAGGGCTGAATATTCTAGGGTGCTAATTTTTCTCAATCTGTCAGATATTTGTGCACCTTATTAGTGGAAGTGATCACCATATGAGCATAAAATAATCCCAAATGGATGAAAGACTAAAGAATATATTACAATCCCTAAAAGCACTATGCATGGAATAGGATTTTAAGAAAGCTGTGTTGCCCATTGTGTGGAACTAGATATGTCTGATAAGTCATACAGTGAAGTGCAGCTGTCTGAACAAAGGGAACTTTCTCATATAAGGGGAAGGAAAGCAGAAAGCAGCTAAAGGGGCCTGCCTTGGTCACTCAAAACTAATCTGACAGGAACTGTATTGAGCAATAGTCTATGGGAAGGTAATGCTGAGGACAGTGTGCTGTGCTCACAGGCTTATGGAATGATTTCAAACCTAGGCAGAAGTTCATCAAAAGAGTGCAGGACAAGGAGAAGCAGGTTTTCCTTGCTGCATAATTTGCTACAGAAAAAAGATTTCTCATGCACTAGGTACCAACCAATGAACTCCTTCAGTGAAGGTCCTGCAGGTGAATAAAGGTCATGTGTGTGAGTGAAGGCTCCATGAGGAACTGAAATTTCACTGATTCTCTATTAATGTGAACACACAGTCCTTAGTACACTAAGTGCACCATGATTCATAACAATCGCCAAAAGTTCCAGTCATAATGATAGCAAAAATAGATATAGAGATAGGATGAGACAAGTGAAAAATATAAGCTTTTAGTACAGGTGGGTGATCATGCTATTTGCAAAGAGTATGCTGTATATATTTGCACCCTGCAAGGAGTATACTGAAAATGACTGCTGTTTGAACTTACTACATGCATAACACTATTGGAAAGCTTTGGCTGAGACTACAAACTATAAAAATGCATGGTTGGTAATATAGGACCCTAAAAAGGTAAAGACTTCATAGACTCTTAAAGGCTTTAGTCAGCCAACTATGGGCTGTAAAGAAGCCAGATGGATCAAGGAAAAATTACTATGGATTTCAGAGGAGCAAATTAAAAAGTGCCATTGCTCTCACCAATGATTTTGGGCACAGAATTAATATGACATGGAATCTTTCCTTGCTAGACCACTCTTCTTTTTGAATTTATTTTTTTAACAGTATAATTGTTTAATAAGCAGCGCCTTTGTACAATTCATGTGTTGGTACGAGTATATCCTTCTCCCTACCCTATTTCCACTGAGGACCCTCCTTAGTGAATTTCTGGAATGCTACATGGAATGAAGGGATGTAAGCTGTGCAAGCAGCAGACCTTTGTAACACATACTTTAATATTCCCTTAGCAGATGAATCCTAACACCAGTACACAGTGACCAGTTCACAGGAACTAACCAGTTCACAGTAATCAGTTCATAAGGCCTGGTTCACACTCACCAGTTCACAGTGACCAGTTCACAGGGACTAATTCTCAGTAACCAGTTTATAATAACCTGGTCACAGTGACCAGGAAGAGACAGCAGTTGATCTTAGAATATGATTTGGTTTTTTCATTTGGCTATTATCATAGAAAACAACTTCGTGGATATTTTTAAAGATTCACTATTTGTTTTGGGACAGTAGTCAGGACTTTGCCTTATTATCTTGCCTACAATAGGTTTCATTACACAGATAATATAAAGCCATGCATGTCTCACAGATTTAGAAAAATATCTTAAATATGTGCAATTGCACCTATGGGAACAAGAATGGGAATTCAATCCACATAAGGTACAAAGGCCACTGAGGTTGTTTGAATTAGCTGTTCCCAATAAAATAATGTGTTTTAAAAATATTTTTAAAAATATTTTATTTATTAATAGACCGCCTTCAAACTGGGAGATGATTTTCTCCAGCTAAAACTCAGACAAAGGCCTAATTTCCAGAACCTACAGAGAACTCAAAAAAATTAATAACAAAAAAGTAAACTGCCCCCTCACAAAATGGGGCACTGATCTCAACAGAGAATTCACAGAGGAGGAAACACAAATGGCCTTTTCTCACCTGAGAAAGTGCTCGGCATCCCTAAGCATCAGGGAAATGCAAATCAAAACCACAATGAGGTACCACCTTACCCCAGTCAGAATGGCAAGGATAAAGAAAACCAACAACAATCGTTGCTGGCGAGGATGCGGGGAAAAAGGAACCCTCATTCACTCCTGGTGGGATTGCAAACTTGTTCAACCACTGTGGAAAGCAGTGTGGAGAATTCTGAACAGAATGGACATAATCCTTCCAATGGACCCAGCTATCCCTCTTCTAGGCATCTATCCACAAGATGTCACATCTCGACGCAGAAACATCTGCACAACTTTATTTGTAGCAGCTCAATTCATAATAGCCAAGAATTGGAATCAG
>PVHP010022858.1:0-27954 GCA_004024765.1 Zapus hudsonius
TGTACCTTGATTTTATTGCTGCCCTATTACTCTCATTTATACCCCTTCCCCACCCCTATTGCACTGAGCTCTTTCCCCTTTTGAGGAAGTACTTCTTACTTCTTCCCTTTTGATGGTTCATTCTTCCTCTGTGTCAAAATGCTTACAGGTTCAGAATTGTGCGGCTCTTGTGGGGGTGAAGCTAGAAACCACAGGTTCTTGGGAGCATGATCCAGGTGTAAGACTTCTGGAAGGGGACAGGTGAGACTGGCACCTCTGATCCTCCTGGAGTTTCTCATCCCTGCCTTCCAGAACTAGAGGTTTACCCTTAGCCTTCTTCACCAGCCCATGGATGTGATAGACATGTGTCATTCAGTGATAAGCACTGGGATTTCTCTGCTTCTCATCACCTTGATGAGCCTGTTGGCCTTCCCAGTATTCACTGCCATCTGTATAAGGAAGTTTCTGTAAACAAAAGTGAGAATAGCATGAATCTGTGAACACCATCGTATGTCAACATATCCATTTAGTCAAAGAACAGTGAGAGCTTCCCTCTAGTACCTTTGTTCTCCCAAGCCGTAAGACTGACTCGGTCACTTCTGACTCACTGTTCTGTACCAGGCAAGAATTCCCTCCACGGATTGGGCCTCAAATATAATCAGAGAGTATAACTAATGTGTCACTATGGTACACGAGGGCACATCCTGCCTGGCTCATTCATTGTGCAGCTTGAAGAATCCACTGCTTTGTATAACTGTTGATAAGCTTTCTCTCCAAGAAGTGTGCATAGCACTGCAAAACTGTGCCAGGTAGGCAGCAGAGAGACGGCTTCCAGCTGAGTTCCAGCTTTATTGTTTTCAGTGTCTTATGACTGAGGCATGTGGTGATTCAGCAATAGAGTCTTAACATCTAGTTCTGGGGGATCATGAAGAGCACTGGAAATAGTCTGTATTGTTTGGGGGTCTACATAACCAGCCATCACTGGGGCATGCCATAACCTGCCCTTGGCTTCCTGGTAAAGTTTTCTCTACCCCAGAAGGATACAGCTAACATATATATATATATATATATATATATATATATATATATATATATATATATATATATATATATATATATGAGAGATTTTTTATTTTATATGTATATGTGTGTATATGTATGTATGTGTGTCTATATATGTGTATGTTCTCAGATATAATTTAAATTATATTTTAATTTGTTAGCAAAAATAGGTGTCTATATGTCTTATACAAAACACCTCTAGTTTTGAGTATCCTTTCCACTTCCCTCTCCTTACCTCCCAAATGTTTTCAGATTGCCATGCCTATTGTCAAGCAAACTCCAGGGAAATTAAATAAAATCCTCAGATCTAGATGTAGAGGGCCACAGGTACCTGTGAAGGCCTAAAACAGATGCCTTCAGAAACTAAGGGTAAATGGAACAAAACACCACCAATGCATAAATTGGAAAAGAATGACACTAAAGAAAACATTTAACATAACACTATGCCTTTCTAAGCCACTGTCAAAATCTACTCCATAGTGACCATGTTCTGTGCTTTAAAATTCCATTTAACAACTATTCTCAAAAGCAAATTTTAAAAAATTACACAAAGACATGCTTCTGAAATCACCATTTATATTGCTAAATTCTTCAAGTGTGCTGATGACTTGATCACAGTTGATAATGTGAGAGTCTGTGAAAGTGAGGGTGGTAATGTTAGATTATGGAGAAAATGATACAAACAGCCAACATTCATTGAGCATTGAGCAGAGCCCTGGCATAACTAAGTCTTCCACTACTTTGAACTCATTTGTTTTCATAGCGACCTCATAGTATTACATATCCCTTTGAAGTACAAAGAAATACTACAAAGAGATCCAATGCCTTATCACAAACAAAAATGCTATGAAAGTGGAAGAGAGATCAAACTCAGAAATTCTAGCTCTAAAGTAGAATGTTGTAACACAATGGAAAGTAAGCTCTGTGAAGAATCTCTTGTAACATAAAAAGGGATTTATAATATAAAGTGAAGCTATTGAGGAAAATCATGGATACACATAGATATGAATTTAGGTTCCAGCAAAATTCTGAAATACACCTACATGGATTCTCCTAGAATCATTTAAGTACACAGAAAGGCTCACTAACATGTAATCTCTTAAGATTTAGTAGAGTGTAACTTCCTGGTGTCAGAGAGAAAAAAAATTAAAAACCACATTTGAATTAGAATGGTACACTAAGTCAATGCCCAGGGCTGGGCTGCAGCTCAGTGTTAAGGGCTTGTCTAGCAAGTGCCAGGTCCTGGGTTTAATACACAGCATAATTAATTTTATTAATTAATTAGTCATGTTACAGGAGACTAGATGAAATTTCCTGAAGACCATAAATTGAGGGATGAAGTTTCTATTGTCCATAAAGCATAATACTCAAGATTTTATCTAGGGTATTGCACATGCTTGCACTAACACTCAACCACTGACTTCTTACATCACCAGACCTCTTTTTGGCTTTCTATTTTAAGGCAGGGTCTCATTAAGTTGTGGAGGCTCATTCATCTTGAACTCATTCTGTAGCCCAGGAAGGATTGGAATTTGCGATTTTCTTGCCTTCCCCTCCAGAATAGATTGGATTATATACAAGTGCCGCCAATACTGACATAAAGTTGTTTTGTTGTTATTATTTAAATCTACTAAGCCTTAGATAATGTACAGACTTCTAGATAGAAAAATAAAAATCTATTTTTGAGGAGTAGTCAAAAAAGTTTAAGCCATTAATGAAAATGAATATGGATCTAAAGTTATCTGTACATTCATTTGTTTAACATTTATTATGCAAAACTAAATCATTTTCTAAATGATAAATAGAATAAAAACAAATCGAAATAAACAGGAAAATTAAAGTGAAACTAAAATATAAGACCACAGCATTACGAAATGATAATGCAAAGGAGAGGTTTTAGTTCAAGCATCCTGGTGATTATATAGTATGAAGAGGGAGAGCAGGTTGATAGGCTAAAGTGGTGTCTAAGCCCAAACTTCCACAAGACAGAGACAGAGACACACAGAGACAGACAGAGACAGAAATGAGATATAGACAGAGACAGGCAGAGGAATGAGGGTGGATCCAGAGAAAGTAAGAAGAATAAGGATCAGTTGGAAGAAGAGAAGGAAATGGAGGAGAAGACAAAGGAGAAAAGGTAAAAATTATAATAAAAATTAATAATAATAATAATGAGACTGATTGGAGGACTGCAAGACTAGCAGAAGGAAAAAGATGAGACCAAGGGAAGAACAAAGAAAGCCAACAAATACTAAAGTACATTAGAAGAAATATAGATAGGAAAGAATATTGTAAAGATACTCACAAACTAAAATGATATAAATACATTCTAAATACATTAGTGGTTCCAATAAATGAAAAATGAAAAAGCTTTCCTCTGAACAGTTTTAAGAATAGAGTATAACATCTGTTCACACACTATTTGTAGGACTCACACTTAAAATCAAATAGTAACCCTCTACAAAACAACAACAACAAAAAAAAACAGCTAGTATGGTAATGTTAGTATCAGACAAGGGGGGAGAAGGGTCACTAAACTATTAGAAAAAAAATTCATCAGAAACATGGATTAATGCTACACATGTTTGAATCTAAAAATACAGCCTCAACATATACAAGAAAGCACACTATCCAATGAATTTGAAACCATAGAGTGAGAGATTTTAAAAACTTATTGTTAATAATTAGGTTCATTGTATGAGCAAGTCTTATGATAGTACCCCCATTTCCCTCTTCCCTGTCCCCAAACCACTGAGGGCCCTCCTCACTGAGATGGCTGTAACGGTCCATGGGATAAGAGGTTATGAATTGTACAAGCAGTAGCCAAAGTGTGTGTGTGTGTTGTTGTTGTTGTTGTTTTGTTGTTGTTGTTGTAGCTGCTGCTGCTGTCGTTAAGGAGGGCAATATCTCTGAATATTCTCCCCCAACACGACTCTTACAATCTTTCCACACCCTCTTCCACAAAGTTCCCTGAGTCATGGTAGGTGAGTTTTAAATCTGCTTTACTGTGGAAATCTTAAGAGTCTCGGGATTTCTGCTTTGGACTATTTGGGAATCCTACGTGTCTGTCTCCATTACCCTTTCATAGGTTTTCTGACTTGCTGTGGAAATGGCTCTCTTGCTCATCTCACCATAATTAGAGCTTTGAACTCATTGCTTTCAGAAAGCAGATGAATGCACAAAAAAACATATTAGTGAAATATTTCATATTGAAAACAATGCAATCATTAAAGGGGTGATAGTGAGAATTAAAAAAAAAAACAGAAAATACTACACTTTTCTTAATAATGAACCACATTACTCAGTGGTTAGCTTTGTCAAAAAAATTCAACCGGAGTTCTTTTTGTATGATTAGAATTCTGAACACATTCTGTAGCCTTTAAGTTATCTGATGGGTCTTTATAAGAATATCAGATAACTTTTATATTATTGGGCCATTTCATTAGATCTAGTGTAAAATATTAAAAATATGGTTCTGATACTTTGTGATCAATTTAATTTTACTAAACTTACTTCTAAAATTCCTTTTTTATTGTTTTGGGTTTTTATTTTATTTTTATAGGTAGGGTTTTACTCTAGCCTAGGCTGACCTGGAATTCTCTACGTAGTCTCAGGGTGACCTGTCTCTAGAGTGATGGGATTAAAGGTATGTGTCACCACACCCAATTTATAATTCCCTTCATCAAGGCAATGTATAGAATAGTTTTTACAACCATTGATTTAATTTCTATTTCTAAGAGGAGAGTTAATCATGTGTGTGTGTGAGCGCACCTGTATAAATTTTTAAAAGAAACTTTTTTAAAAGTATGCAGATATATATGTTAGCAAATATAACCATATTTTAGGTGCCTATATATGTGGATTGTAGAAGCATATGCGAGAATTTGGTAGGAATTGTTACTACTGGGAGAGATAGTGGCTGGGTAGGTGATAAGACTTCAGAGAAAGGTTAGTCTTGTGTCATTTTTGAATCAGTGTGTTTCTCTTATTTAAATCTTTACCTTCAAAAGCATACCTCCGAAATGAACTTATTAATGAAATATTAGTGACAGCACATAATTTCTTATCAAGCCATCATCTTAAACTTTACAATACCACCATGCTTTATAAAATGTTGAATGATAGAAAAACTGTGTAGAGAAACAATGCAAATTGTTATGGTGATAAATTTTGTGACTCTTATTTTTTCTGAATGTTTATGTGCTCCAGACCAAATATGTCATTAATTAACATTATGGAAGAAAAAATACTTTTTAAAGGAAATATAATCATTAACTATATCACAAATAGACAAATTAAAAAAGAAAGGATGTAGAAGGAAAAGGTTTTGAGAGAAGGGTCATTAGACATTTTCAACTATTTGAATATTGGAGAACAAACAAAAATAAAAGAGGAGAAAGTTTAGAAGATTCTGAAGTTTGACCTGACCAAATAGCATTTATTTAACAGGGACAGAGACATGTAGAGAAGCAGAACACATTTGAATTTAAAGTGATGACAAGAAACAAAGTAGACATGTCAAGAATTTTCATGGTATTGTTAAATTAAGTGTTTAAAGAGAAGCTTCAGGACAAGTGATGAGCTGTTATTTTGATTGCTGCCTGCTTCTCTAGGCTTATATTCATAAATCAACAGTAGAAATACTGGATGAAGAAATAAATAATTGGATCGCCTCACACTGACTTACTATAGACTAATTCATTCACACTATGATGTTTGAAAAGTTGTTATAATAAGATTTATTCTGCCCATGAGGAAATAGGTTCATTTAATACCACGTGATGATTTTGTTCTAGGGACTAGAAGCCAGGCCTCTGAGGGCCCAGAACTGTGGCATGATGCCCCTTTGTGAACAGGGACAGTTACTCAAAGAAAATAAGAAAATTCTTAAACGACTGACAGACATATGTATATATATGTTAAGTCAAAACTGTAAATCACCATATTTATTCAGAAATTCATTATTAATTTTCACTTTCCTATTTCAAAATATAAGTTTAATACTTTCATATCTATTGACTCTTTAAACTAGTTATCTTAAAATACTTTGTAGAACACATCAGCAAACTCTGGAGGTTTGTGAACCTTTCTTTTCTACTGCGTTATCACATCTAGTATTTCTGTGAGCACAGCGTGGCCAACCTTGAAGGAGAATCTTAAAGCTCTCCAAGGAGTTTCACAATAGCACACTTGAATCTACGTGGAATGACAGAGAAATAATTTTCCACATTGTATTTTCACTTTTCTAACATTACTGACATCAGTATTTAAAAATTCTGATCAAGTTTACAAGTAATGAGAATGCTAGCAAAAAAAAATAATAATGCCAGAAACCATTATTTCTGGGAGAATCAAGATAAAAAAAAAAGTGGGGCTCGAGAGATGGCTTAGTGGTTAGGATGTCTGCCTGCTAACAGAAGAGGAGAACCTGGGATCTCAATGAATAAGCCTTCTTGTCAACCCTTCCTTACATGTGCAGAGCAAAGCGGAAAAGGCAACTGATTGCTTTGGTTATGCCATGGGTAGAGTGGTTTCTCCAAGTTCTTCTTTGTTATAGGTGAAGAAGATACCTAAAGACACAAAAAATTTGCCCATTTGTGAAACCATCGTCTGCCATTGACTGACTGTGACTGCTTTCGACTTTGAGCTATGTGAACTCAGCTTCCTATGGGTAGAGGTGTCATTAGATCTGCCTGCTCCAATTAATTTTCTCTGCATGATTATCCGGTTTTGTTTGTTTGGTTTTTGGTTGTTGTTTTTTTTTTTAATAATTCAGCCTGGCCATCAAGAAGGAGTTTATTGACACTGACAGCTAGTTTTTGAAAGACATTTCCACTAGACCTTTGACTTGGGTTACTTTTGCCAAGAAATGTGGCACCCAGAGTTGTGTGTGGGCACGAATTGCACCAAGGATTTGGGAACTGTCAGCACTTCCACTTGGAAATGGGGTCAGATGGCTAATCGGGCTGGCAACTGGTCATCTGTTGGCATCATTACCTAACTCCAGCACAGTTATTTGTGTTTGCCATTTGAGGGCCAAAAGAATTAAGGCACAAAAGCTAGAGACCGAGGGGGAGGGCATCATTCCCTTTTCAGTGGACTGGAAGTCTCTTCCATCAGCTCAAGTCTTCGTGCCCCACCCACAGAGGATACTGGGCTTATTCTAGCAGTAAGTATTGGGAAGGATGCCTTCCACATGCTGATAAATTAGAGAGTGAAGAAATTACTTTTTATTGAAGTATATTATTAATTATAGCCTAATGAAATAGTTAGGTGGCCTTTTCCATTGACAGCTTGGAGTTAAAATTTGAGAGAGCTGTTTATTATATGGCACAAACAGCATCGGGATTCCAAAGCCGAATACACAGAAGGTCTACGCCTCCATGCACAGGAAACACTCTCATTCCTGCCACACTCACATTGCTGGGATGCGCTAGACACAAAGTATTTTGTGACAGTTTTCTTAACTGTTCATTGTCTGTATGGGCAAAAGATTCTGGGTAGTCCTTGCTTTCTCTGGTGATGCAGAAATGCCATGGCACTGATTGAAAGGTCAAGCCTGGTTTAAATGACCATTGCTTCTTTTATGCCTTACACACACACACACACACACACACACACACACACACACATTAGCCCTGAAGTTGAGGGTCGATCCACACCCTCTTCAGGTATACTGTGTGATCTTATTAAGTCAGAGCAAATGCTATAGCTTTGTCTATACTTAGGTCTATTTGGATGTAACTTCTATACTTCATTCATTTAAAGATGTTATATTTAAAAATGTGGTTCCCTGTGTACATACACAGTGGAGAATGCTATTTAGGTCTCTAAATGATTTTTCCATGCCCTTAATCTGTATTTAATCAGGAAACCATTCTGTAATGAGAAAACTGTTCATTTTAGTCTTTTATGTTTGCGATCCCAAGGTTCGTCCTTAGTGATTACATTTAGTAACTCCCTTTCTCTGTCTGAAAGCGCAGGCAGTTTCTCCATAATAAAAACTGGATTAGCATGTATCAGGAAGAGACACCACCAGCTGTCACTTTGAAATCAGACCACTCGGTTGTATTTGAGATGACAATGGATAAACCCATAAATGACAGGCAGTTTTCCTATACTTATCTAGTAAGTGATTAGTATAGGCTAACACTTTTTGTAATAAAGTTATAAAAAGGGTCAAAGCAGAAGAAAGCTACATTTCAATGTGATATGTTATTGGAAGATAAAAACAGAGATTTCATATTAATTTATACAGTTGAACTCTTGCAATTATGTTAATATTTCCATTTCTCTTGGCTTATTTCTGAATGTTATCTTCTTGCTTGCTTATATTCAGTTATGTGACAGTTGCTGGAAAAATTCAAGAATATACATATTTAGGAACAACATTAATTTAGAGTTTATTCTCTTCTAAGATTTCTGAACATTGTATTTCAGAAAAATTCTCTGGATGAGTTTATGACTCAGGGAACTGAGGGGAAGAAGGGGCGGAAAGAATGTCGGAGCCATGGTGGGGGAGAATATCCAGAGACATCGCCCCCCCCTCAGCAACAATACAAAAAGGGGGAACAAAAAAAAAGAATGAAAAACTGGCTGCCTCTGGTGTAGTTCATACCCCCTCACCTATGGACAGATCCAGTATGTGCACCGAGGAAGTGCCCCAGTGGGTAGGGGACAGAAGGAGGGAAATAGGGACACAGTCACGAGATTTGCTCATAAAATGTATATACTTATTCATAAAAAAATATTTAAAAAGAAAATTTCTTTCAAACCAGATTAGTAGAATTTTATTTCTCACTGGGTTTAGCTAACAGTATGCTTCAGACAAATCTCAAAGATTGTCCCAACTGTCATACTGTTTCTGACCTAAAATAAAGGATGGAGGAGTGATAGTTTAGCAATGAGAGATCTAGGGCATACTGATTATTGATCATGGCTTTTTGTCATTATTAGAAAATCAGGAGGCTGTGATAGTCTGGTAATCATCACTCATAAAAACAATCAGGCACTTTGATGATAACAATTAGATATGGGGTCTTTTAGTGTAATCATTTGTTTTTAATTATTCTTCATTCATTGTTTAAATTTGAAAACAACACACTTTTTAAGCATTGAAAACGACATATCATCAAGAAAAAATTAATGATCCTCTCTAGTCACCACCTTGTTTACCTACCCATTTCTCCTCCCCCCACAAAGCTAAGTAATGTTATCAGACCAGCATCTGCCTTCACATGACATTTTCTAAGCTCTGTCATCTTCCCATTAGAGATGGTGAGATTGGCACAGAGGCATTAGGCAACTTGCTAACGATACAGACCAAGGATTTAAACAAAGGCAATCCACACCCAGCACCCACATCAAGAGCATTCGGCATTCTTGACTGAATGAAAGAGGTGAAGCAAAGTGACAGTTGGTTGCCATGTTCCATCGTCAGAAGTATCACTAACAGATAAAACAGATGACAGGAGGGAAAATGAAATTGATGGAAGTAATAAGATCATGACTCAAATTAGATGAAAGAAGCCCCGTAGTAAAAGGCTTTGGAAGCTGAGGAGACACTTCGTCAGGTTACCTGGTGAGGCCATGGAAGGGACAATGACAAGAGGAAATAGTGGAGTCACAGAATCCAAGGGAACCAAAAGTTCTTTAAAAAAAAAAAATCAAGGCTAAGCAAAAAATGCCTGTCGCCTCAGAGAGTCCAATTGGAAGAAAAAGTAAGGGGAATATACTGGATGTGGCAATTGGAGAATCATTTTACATTTTGTTAGAGCATATGCTTTGGAGGTAAATTGGCAAAGAAATTTAAATAAACCGAAAAAACTCAAAATTGATAGTCCAAGGAAATTCACGGTTCCATTAGTATTATTTTACAAGGTTTTGTTTTACTTTCAGTAAGAGAGAAAGATGTGTATATTTACAAGCTACAGGATAATAGTCAGGATCAGGTAGAGAAACAGGGAGAACAAACTCTCCCATGCTCTTCCTTGTAACCTGGCACTCCCGCTGCCTCATTCAGAGTGGGTGCTAGACCTCCCACATACCTGATCTGAAGAAACAGGATGCACAAGTTGTTGTGAAGGGATTTTTTTGCAGGATTTCTATTTAATTATGGCTCTATTTTACTCTAAATGTCAAAAAACTATCCAGAGCTATGGAGATAGTTCAGTGGATAAAGGTGCTTGGTTGTATAGCCTGATGGCCTGGGCCTGGGTTCCATTCCCCAGTATCCAGGGAAAGCCAGATGCACAAAGTGGCACATGCATCTGGAGTTCATTTGCAGTGGCAAGAGGCCCTGGCACACTAGCATGCTTATGCTTCTCTCTCTCTCTCTCTCTCTCTCTCTCTCTCTCTCTCTCTCTCTCTCTCTCTCTCTCTCTGCAAATAAATAAATGAATTTTCTTCAAAAAATATTCAGAGTGAATTATTTTCTTCATGTTCAGTGTGAATGGGGGGATAAGAAAAGGTAATGAAGTGAATGGGATGAAAATACATTATTGAAAAGTATGAAATAGCCAATAAATAAATTAATAAAAACTATTTGTCTTTAAAAAAAGCCTGGGAATGTGAATAATAATTAAATAGATAAATACTCAGTGTTCTGGTTAACATTGCCACTGTTTATGTCTCTTCTTGGTAATACAGTCCTTGGTCCCTATAATTTTAAGTGAATCCTAAAGGACCTATTTAGGAACCTGGCACACAGCCCTACTATTTGAATGCTAAGAGGGCTACATGTGTGAAGCTTCTTCACTAAGAGGTCAGGTGCTATATAGTCAGCTGTTGAATACACTCTGATGTACAGAAGCTGTGCTCATTTTTGCCCGTTTGGGTTGGTAGTGGGTACGGAATGGGCCTAGTGAAGCTGCTACCAGTTGCCCAAGCCAGATATTTGAGGCTAAATATTCCTAACAATCCCCTTTGCCACCAACTATTTAAAAACTAAAGCATTTTCATGCTCAGGTTTATTTTAGGAACTTACTTCATAGACAATTTTCATACCGTATATAATTTTTTATCATATTCCTCTCCTGTTATCTCTCTTCCATTGAAACCCTTCTTCCAGCTAGCTCTTTTATTTGATGTCTTTTTCCTTTTTTCCTTTTAATATCAGAGTTTATAGATTTGTATGTTTTTGCTAGGTAACAGTGTGATATACTGATATACATATAACATGTCTCTACCTATATTAATGTATTACATATTAACTATCAGAGAACATGAATTTTTAAAGCTATTATATAGAAATGTAAGAATATGCCAATTCAACACAAAATAGTCTAATTTATAATACACATATTTCAAATTTAAAGTGTTAACCTTTAAACCTCAAGGGTTCTAGTGAAGGTTTTAGACCTAAGATATTTAAGGAAAGAGGGATGTTCGATGAACAGGAACACATATACAAAATACTATGCTTTTTAGCGAGATATGAACTACTTCCAGAACTGTCTAAATTTTCACCTCAATGCTAATTCTGAATTTATGTTTAATTAACTAGGCCCTTTTGGTGTGGTAAGCACTTTCACATTGAATATCTATTTTAAGAGATCAATGAACAATTTTCCAACTTTATGCTTTGCTATTTTATTCTTTCCTAGGATGTGTTAGTTGGCCAGTTTCTTTTCAGTTACTTTAATGTCTTTCTATTTTTAAATTGCAGATATAATCTTAGTCATTCTTGCCATTATTTGTAAAACCTAAAAATAACCTAAGTGTGGCCTTTTCCTTTCATTATTGTTTCACTCAAGATTAAACTTGTTTCTAGATGTAAGAAACCTGAATGGAAGAGCTTATCAGAAAGGAACGGATTTGTTTTTCTAAAATCATCTATGTAGAGTTACTATAGTACTTGACAGAATTTAGACTCACCACAAAGACAAAGATCTGGGAATATCTGTGAGGGATTTTCTAGCTGAGATTGGTTGAGGCTGGAGGACTCATGGGGGAAGGTGCCAGAGAAAGAACATGAGGTCATCAGCAACACTGCTTTCTGCTTCCTCACTGTGGACAGAATGCGACCAGCTACCTCAAGCTCTAGGAGCCATGGCCTCCCCACCGTGATGGGCTCTAAACCCTTCCTTCCTTAAGTTGTTTCTTGTGAGGCATTTTATCACAGCCTAGAGAAAGTGGCTAATGCATGTGAAACAATTGGAACTTAACCACACCATGGGAATGCAAGATGCAAAATAGTAACAAGTTAAAGAAAAATTGGTCAGTGTTTTATAACGTTAACTACACTTTTACTACATTGCCTTCACATCCACTCAGAGGCACTTCTCTAAAAGAAATGAAAATATGCTCACAAAGAAGTTTTAGTCTAAATATCCCAAAAGCTTTATGAACAATAGACAACACCATTAGTCTTTATTAATAGGTGAAGAAAGACACAATGTGTTCAAAATAATGAAACATGCATTATGCAAAGTGAAAGTAAGTGTGAAACAAAAGGTAACATACTTATTTGATCCTATTTATATGAAAAAATAAAATAAGGAAATGGAGAAATCAGAACAACTGTAGGCAGTTGGGTACAGGGGAGGAATTAACCACAGAGGAACACAGCAGAAATTTGGGGAATAGAAATTTTCTCTATCCCAACTGTGGTGTGGATTACGCAACCATACCCATTTTCAATTCTCATGGAATCATTAAATTTATGAGTTTTATGGAAATTTTAAAGCAATGAAGCTGACAGAAACTCAGTTTACTTTTCTCTTTAAAATATCACTTTGCATTTTTCTTCTTGGCCTCCAATCAAGAAAAACAATCCCTAATCCTGATACCTTTGAAACTCTGACCATCTGGGAGAAGGCAAACTACAGAAAATATTCCCAGTTTCTAGAAATGAATTCTGACTACCTGACAAATAGTGTATGCTCCAGGAGTTCTATTTCTTTAGCATAAAAGAACTGGCGTCTAAGGAGAATATTTTTTTCTTGTTGCAACAAAGTCACTGTGCCGTTTAAATTCAAAGTGAATCATTAAGCAATGAAATAGTATATGGCCAGTCTCTTCCATTTGATGCCTCCTGTGATTATTTACAGTGAGGAATTCTGAATTTGCAATGGACTTAATCCTTGACAATTTCTCTGTAGTTCAGGGAAAGATTATCAATAATTTGTGAGTCTGTGAGTACTTTTCTTCCCTGTCTGTCTCTGTTTAGCATTCCATACATCAAATGTAAATTCCATTTTTACTTCTTACAATTAAGAAAGTTTACAGCATTTAAAAGTGAATTCACTATAATCTTGTTCTAAAATTCAAATTAAAATGTTTTTTGAGATGTGGATATATTTAGTTAACTCTTTATTGCCATGCTTTTGGCAGACTATGGAGAAAAAAACTCAGTATTTGTACGACATTTATCATTTTACTACAGCCAAGAAAAGTGAACAAATTTCTGACAAAACTCTATCCTTATGCCTCAACAAAGGAGACTTAAATAAATCTCAGTTCTTAATCTGAAATTTGAGATGATTAAGACAAGAAAATCACACTTGGCATTTTAACTCTTTCTAGCATAATTTCTCCTTTTTTTCTCTTTTCACTTTATAGCATTGTCATTTCGTTTTCTTCATAAAATTTTCTTTCCATGTATTTTGTTGTTCTTTGTACCATAGGAGGCTGATCCCTCAAGTTTGACAGAAAAGTTTGAGAGATATAAAGGTGCACTTAGATTCTCTTGCTACTTTCTTTCTTCCCTTACTGTTTGAACACTTCTCTGTATAATCCTTTCATTTTTTTCTGAATATCAAATAATAAAATGTTAGTGTCACACAGGATAAGGGCAGAATTCTATACATGATGATGACAGATTATATTAAAGTTTTAGATAATATGATTCAGATTAGCAAGTATAAATATCCTTAGGCAGGTTTATCTGCTTGGACTCTCCTATTCTTCTTTGAGTATTCTTCCACTTCATTTTATTTTAATTAAATACATTATTTTATGATACACCAGTCAATGTCCTTTGGTCTTTGAGAAGCAAACTGAACAAATGTCTTTCTTATCACTTCTGGGCATCTTTTATGTGTCATAACAACCATGTTTTTGGAAACCCTAACAGTATTTTCTACTTATTTTAATTAATGTTTATAAATTTAAGGTGGTGTGAACTTTAGGAAATTTATTAATAAGAAGAAATCCCAATGTTGGTTGAAATGCATTGTCTAAGTTGCCTATAATTCTATCATAATCTTTAATACACTACTGAAAGGAAAACAAAATGTAAAGAAATACTGATATTCATCACTTCATTTTCTTCAAAACTTGTAATTTTAAGCTTTTCTTCTCTTTCTTTTCATGAGAAAACATTCCTTATTCAGTAGTAAGCCACAACCTCTTCTGGCTGGTGGAAAAGCTGACCTCACCCTGCAAACAATACTTCTTGGTTTGAGAAGAGGGGGAGCTAAAGGTCAAAGGGTAAATTCCACTTGTAACATGCTGCATAGTTTTGTGGGCAGAATCAATGCTGGAATGGTCAACAGCCTTTATTTCCCCAGACTGACTAGCTGTTAATGGGATCAACTTCGTTTAGGTATGACAGAAAAGTGATTCCAAAAAAGTCATTGTGTTGATAAGTTGTGGCAAGTGAACCCATGTTGTAGTTGTTTAAGGTTTATGATTTTTATATTTGCTTCACAAAAATCTGCCTTGTGAGGTTCTGTCTTTGTTTTATTGAGAGTGTAGGAAGAGAAGGAGGGTGTGAAGAAAAGAGCCTGTGAAAGAGTTTGTTTGTAACATTTCTTCTTATTGTTTAGAAGAATTTTTAAGCCATTATGGAAAAGGCCAAAAATAAGGAGAAGGGATAATTATGAAGACAATATTTTGAAGAGTCCTTTTGAGAATAAGGAGGGGGGAAACCAGTTATAAAGAATGTGTCCCAAATCCAGGTTTCCTGGCTAATTAGATTCTGGCAGAAGTTACATTCTAAAGCATTCTTCAAAACATTTGGGAATTTTTTGAAATCTCTCTACAGGGGACTATATTGGCAAGCATGGGCCCAACAGAAAAGAAAATGAAGGACTCAGGAAGACTTCCCAAGTCAAAAAAAAGGAACACTCTTATATGCCCCCTGCCCGGGGGACATGTCTTTTACATATTAATTTGAAGAAGTAAAACTTTAAGAGCAAGTGAGGATCGCCAAATGTGGTAAAACATACATTGTTTTGATTCACAGCAATTTTTAATTATTATGCTCAATAGACATTGATGACATTTACTGGTGGAGAGGAAAGATTTGGGGCTGTGATTAATTGTGATCCTTTACTGGGAAAGTAGGAAACTCAAAGCAATTTAAAGTAGTTGGAGAATTTTTACAGCATTTTTTCTTGCTAATCTAAGTGGGGGAGTTATATTTTGCAATTAATTATTTTGTTTCCTAAATATATGTTCCCTTCCCTGACAAAAGTACTTGTATCTTACATGATAGCAATGCCATAACTCTGGCTGCCATTAAAACCATGAACACTCTGGAAGAAAAAAATAGGAGGAAATCTACATGAGTTAGGAGAAGGGAAAAACTTCCTAAGCAAATCTCCAGTAGCCCAGTATTTGCA
The DNA here is from genome assembly GCA_004024765.1 of Zapus hudsonius. Taxonomy (NCBI): domain Eukaryota; kingdom Metazoa; phylum Chordata; class Mammalia; order Rodentia; family Dipodidae; genus Zapus; species Zapus hudsonius. Next base: position 15,609 of record PVHP010022858.1, read on the forward strand.
ACAATCACTTAACCAATAGGACCTCATCAGGCTCAAAAGCTTCTGTACAGACAAAAATACCATACTCAGAGCCAATAGACCCCCATAAAAATGGGAGATGATTTTTGAAAGCTACAACTCAGACAGAGGCCTAATCTCCAGAACCTACAGAGAATTCAAAAAAATTCATACCAAAAACTCAAACTGCCCTATAGCAAAATGGGTCACTGATCTCAACAGAGAATTCACAGAGGAAGAAACACAAATGGCCTTTACACACCTGAGAAAATACTCAGCATCCTTAAGCATCAGGTAAATGCAAATTGAAACCACAATGAGACACCTCCTTACTCCAGTCAGAATGGCAATCATAAAAACAAAAAAAAAACAGTGGGGAAAAAGGAACCCTCATTCACTGCTGGTGGGACTGCAAGTTAGTTCAGCTGCTTTGGAAAGCACTATGGAGACTCCTAAACAGAATGGACATACAACTACCAATGGACCCAGCTATCCCTCTACTAGGCATCTACCCACAAAATGTCACCTCTCAGGATAGAGACATTTGTGCAACTGTGTTTATAGCAACTCAATTCATAATAGCCAAGAATTGGAATCAACCAAAAATGTCCATCCATGGAGGAATAGATAACAGAACTATGGTATATTTACACAATAGAATTTTACTCAGCTGAAAGGAAGAAAGAAATACTGAAATTTAGAGAAAAATGGGCTGATCTGGAGCAGAAGAAGAGAGAGTCAAATGCCGCACATTCTCCCACAACCAGGGTGACTTTATACTCTACACAGACCAGTCAGGAAAAGTGACAGTTTATGAGAGAGGGGTAAGGGCTGGGGGGGAGGGGATGACTTACACAGGAAGCTAAAAGAAAAGTGATTCAAAAATCATAAAAATCCTTACGGGCATACTATAACCTATTGAGCAAGTAGTGGCTTCACCTGGCAAGAGGGGCAGTGAACAGAAGGGGAGAAAATCTAAGCCTGTGAAAAATTGATCAGTCTGGCAACTTCTGGTTCCAATAACTGGCCCCTTCCTTCACTGAGCTGTTAACCAAAGTGACCCATGAGGTTCCAAAAACCAGACAGGATTCTGTCAAAGCTCTTGAATACCCACCCAGGCCCAAAGTGCTGACTTGCAATGACTGATGGCATGGGTTCGATTCCCCAGTACCCACATAATGCCAGATGCACAAAATGGTGCATACATCTGGAGTTCCTCTGCAGTGGCAGGAGGCCCTGGGACACTCATATTCTCTCTCTCTCTCTCTCTCTCTCTCTCTCTCTCTCTCTCTCTCTCTCCTCTCTCTCTCTCTTGTGTATGTCTTTCTAACAAAAAAGTAAAACAAATTTTAAAATAAAATTACTTTTGGTTACCACAAGGTTAAACAAATATTAATAATAAAGTTAACATTTTGTAACACTTTTCATGTTTTAAGCACCTCTCATACGTAAACTCACTTTATACTCAGAAAAATATTATAACAGGGGCTGGAGAGAAAACTCAGCAGTTAAAGGTGCTTGCTCTGAAAACCTGCCAACCCAAGTTTCATCCTCTCCAGCATCCTTGTAAAGCCAGACACAAATGATGCAGGCATCTGTGATCCCAATGCACCTGTGACAATAGGAGGCAGAACCAGGAGAATCGGATGTTCATGGACTAGCTGGTCTGGTGCCTGTCAGGATAGACCCTGTCTCAAAGAAGGTGGAAGGAGAAGGTGGACTCTTTGAAGTTGCGCTCTGGCCTCCACACATGCACAATGGCATGCACATGCCCCCTCCCCACAAAGATATATAAAAAAAACTTAGTACTTTTATGATATATTACATAGAGTTTGAAACTTTTTAAAACTATTTTATTCACTTATTTTCCAAGCAGAGCAATATGAGAGAGAGAGAGAGAGAGAGAGAGAGAGAGAGAGAGAGAGAGAGAGAGAGAGAGGCAGATAGAGACAGAGAGAATGGTTGTGCCAGGGCCTCTAGCTTCTACAAACAAACTCCAGATGGATGCACCACTTTGTGCATCTGGCTTTACATTGGTTCTGTGGAATTGAGACCCAGTCCTTGGGTTTTGCAGACAAGAGCTTTAACCATTAAACCATTTCTGTAGTCCAAGTTTGAAGTTAATATTTTCTTTCAGTATTTTTTTCAAATTCAATGTTAACATAATTACATTTATCTTCTTCCATCACTTTAAATATGGTTTTTTATTGCATGTATGTGTGTGTTTACGTGTGAGTATTAGTGTCATGTGCCACAGCTCACTTGTGGAAACCAAACATACAGTATTAGTCATCACCTCCATCTTGTTGGAGGCAGATCTCCAACTGTTCACCACCATGTGCATCAGAGTGGTGGCCAAGCTTCAGAAATCCTGTTTCCATCTTCCTGTTCTCTCTGCAGGTGGCATGCATCCAGCTGTATGTGAGTTCTGGGGATCTGAAGTCAGGCTGTGAGATTTCACAGTAAGGACTTGACCTACTGAGCCATCTGTCCAGTCGATGATTCTAGATAAGGTTCAGAAAATGTTCTAATACAGCTAAACATCTGAGCTAATTACACCTTAAAGAAATATAATTTATGAATTCCTCAAAACTCTGATCTTGACTGGGAGCTCAGACTCACTGGAGGGGGGAAGGAAAAGAAAAGGCATCTTTATCAGCCAAAGCAGGTAAGTGGCCATATACAATATTGTATATTCTCTGACAACCATTCCTAAATGAAAGTGATGGGAAAAATAGATAGGACTATTATTTTAACTGAGTTTGAACTTCATAATTGTAAACTAGAAAAAAATTGATATTCTCTGAGAATCCTGTTTTATTTAGCTATAAAAGATAACTTTTATGTTTCTCTATATATAACACATATAATCTATATATATATATATATGTTATAATTATATAGGTATTATGTCATATAATTAGATGTATTATAAATATACACATATATGGATATTTAGTAAATTTTAAATTTCATTCAGCTCTTTAAAAGAGAACTAAATGGACATGGCACCCTGTAGCCCCAGTACTTATGAGGCTGAGACAGGAGAAGCACAAGTTTAAAGCCAACTTGGACTGCATCAGAAAGAGAGACCTTTTCCATATACCATATGTCATATCATATATCTATATCTGTATCAACATATATGTATAGATTATACTTTGTTCTGAAACAACTGCATTCATCCTACACCAAAAGCAATAGGAAGCATAATTTTCCTGATCAGTCCTTATTGCAGTGAGCTATCTCATTGGTTCAACAAAAGGACTCTACAAAAAAGCAGCTTGGGAAGAAAGGGTTTATTTTGGCTTATAGACTTCCTGCTGTCCTGAAGAAAATCACTTGGCCAATCTCAATGGTCACAATCTCTCAAACAGTCACATCTGAAAGGGTAGCCATTTCAGCCCAAAGATTTCCTTTCTTTCTGTGTCATCACCATCTGCTCATACGAATCCATTTCTACACAAAGCAACCCTGCATACAAAGTATCTCTTAGACCAAGGTTTCAAATCCTTCCACATTCCTCCTATAAATCAGTTTCAAAAGGCCAGAGCCACAGAATCAAGGTCCTAGCAGCAATGACTGTCCCCACTTCTGGTACTAATTTGACTGTTATAGTCAGTTTTCTTGCTGTGACAACTCAACAAAAAACAGCTTGGGAAAAAGGGTTTTATTTTGGCTTATAGACTCAAAGAAAAGCTACATGATGGCAGGGAAAACCTGGCATGAGCAGAGGATGATCATCACCTCCTGCCAATATTAGGCAGACAACAGCAACAGGATAGTTTGCCAAACACTGGCATGGGGAAGCTGGCTATGACACCCATAAGCCCACTCCCCAAAACACACCTCCAGCAAGGTTCTAATTCACAAATTATTATCAGTTGGAGATCAAGCATTCAGAAAAAATAAGTTTATTGGGGTCACCTGAATCTAACTACCACAGTCCTAAAGCAGCCATTACAACATAATTGTCTCTAAGAAGACCACCTATCAATAGCCCCAAAACATCCCACGCCCAGAACAAAGTAATCAAATTTATGCATTCCTCAGCTAAATAGTATTTTTCTGCACTAAATGGTAGAAAATCACTTCACGCCTGGTAACACAGTTCAGAGTAATGCTTAGGCTAAAGCACCTGCCTGTCTTCCTCTTCGGTCCATTGACAAATGGTTTGGAAAAGCACTGTTGTAATTTGTGAATCCACTAGAAAAAGGACAAATGCTGCCCTTCCATACAGCACCTCTGGAAATTTCTAATCAGTATTTCATACCTGAAGTAGCTTGTGTCTGACAGAGCCCCACATGAAATGCCAATGTTTATTCATTCAGAGCCATGTTGCTTTTAGGAGAAGACTCCAACTTTATCCCCTTGTAGGGAAGTGTGCTCTTATGTTTCAGACAGAATTTGACAAAGTTCCACATCAAAGACCAAGGTCCTGATAGAGAGATTGGGGTCGAAACAAGGAGAAAGACGGAATGGACATAAATGTACATAAAATGGATTGAATGTTGGCTAAAGGGCAGATGAGGGAGGGTATGGGCATAAATACAAACTTTCCAGGGTGACAAAAGGTAACTGGAGAAATATTGGATCAGGGTGATATCCAACTTGCTTATTAACTGTTAAGGTGGATTTGACAATAGAATGGGAATAAAAATATCTGGGGCTCTAAACATAGTTTTATGGAAGAAATAGAGTATAGCATTAAATTCTATTGCACAGTAGGAAAACAGTGGTATAGATATATATACAGTTTGTTTCAGACTAATAGGACTTTAGTTTTAGAAATTAATCTATGTCTCGTGTGTTCTGCATCTTCTGTCTCATACAGAAAGGAAATTATAAGGGAAAGGCAAGGAATCAAAGTAGAGGGTCCATAAAATGAAATAAATGAGCACAGAACCTTTTCAGGGGAAGCAGATTAGGGAATTGATACTTAGCTGCCATTACCATGGGCCCCTCTTTCCTTGGACCCATAACCAAGATTAGGTTGCCAGGGTAAAAAAAAAGACTCCTAGTTAAATATGAATTTCAGACAAATGAGAAATATTTAAGCTAAATATCTCAAATGCAATATTTATGAGATGTAGTAATAGTAAAAGTTATCTGGTGTGTATCTGGAATTCAGCTTCATTGGGAGTCCAGTTGTCTTATTACTACAATTAGTGGGGGTGGTGGAGTCTTTGCATGTACACCCCACAGACAAACTACCATGGAGCAGTTCTGGACATACGGATAACTCCAGGGAAAGAATGGTTATATTGTGTGGGAAGAAAATAACTGTGAGGAAAGTGAAGCCAAGCAGAACTTTTCTCACTATTAAATCAGCTTAAAGGAAATGTTCTTGGGTTTCACCCTCTTCATATTATCAAAAGTGATTTCCATTTTCTTCATGATTTCCATGCTTTCCAAGAAGACATTGATTTAACTACAAAACCATCCTTGAGGATATTCTCACTGTTTTCTTCTTGGCATACTTACACTACATGATAGATATTGCTTCAAGAAGGTGTTCTCACGTGCTCAGGTAGGTTGGGAAGGGTTTGCCATTTGTAACATACTTTTTAAAAGGTATTATCCTGCCTCCAGAAACTGTCAATAAACCAGTTAAGGAATGTTTAATAAAAATGGACTACTAAGTATGGTTCCTAGGAATGCTTTACTGGTCCCATGACCCTCTTTATGAAAATATGAGTGCATTGGGATGTGTCTGAACTCTTCTCTAGAAAGCAAAAGGCTTCATGAGAAATTGTAAGGCCAAACTGAAATCTTCTTCCATTTTTAATTATTTGGAAAAGAGAGAAAGCACGGGCACACCAGAACCTCCTGCCACTGAAAAGAAACTGTAGATGCATGCACCACTTTTTGCATCTGGCTTTACATAGGTGCTGGGAAATCAAACCCAGGTGTCAGGCTTTACAAGCAAGTGCCTTTAACCACTGAGCCATCTCCACATTCCCCAAATGAAAGTTCCTAGACCCCAGGTAGCTTCAGAGCTGATGCACTATTTATCTCCTCTTTTGTCATCTAAAATTATCTATGAGCAATGTAAAAAGAATTCAAAAACTATAATATATGTGTTGTTTGAAAATAAACAGTTTTAGACATAACCAGTTGCATGAACATCCTATATATCTGAATGAAGACCCATGACTTTTGCTAGCACATAAAGCACAATAATTTTGGCTCATGAATTGATTATGAGAAGACCCTGTCCCTCTCTCTTTTTATGGTCTTTGAACAACATCCCCTTACACTTTTATGTATATAGACTAATTAAGATAATAATGTTACATTTGAATTTTCTATTTTTATCAAACATAATTATATTTAACAAATTCTTTAAGTTGGTCTACTTTTTATATCAGTGATTAATCTATTGTGCCTGATTCTTCTTGCTTGTTAATTGTTTTATACAAGTAGATGCTAATATAAGCAATAAGGTTTTATTAATGTCCCAATCAAATATATTGAAGCACATATGTGTTAAATACACAAGGGCTAAATAGGTGATCTTTCTTAAAAGAACATTAGGTTTTGAACATTGATCCATATTTACTAATTAATGTCTTTCTAAGCTCTTCTACAAGATGATTAACATTGTTTATATTTATTGTGCAAAACAATACATTATCAACACGTACTTTTATTCACAACACATAAAGTTAATGATATTTGAAGATACTAACTTGAATACAGACAGATAAAATAGGTACCTTAAAATAAGGTTTTGAGGGTTTGGGATATAGCCCATTTGGTCAAATGTCTGCCTACCTGGCAGAAACCCAGCACGAGGCCTGTTGGTGCAAGCACTCAGGAGATGAAGGGCCATCCATGTCTACATAGTGAGTTTGAGGCCAGCCTGAACTACATGCAAACTTATTACAAAAATATCTGTAAGGTTTTGATCTTGCTAGTTATAAAAAATAAAACAGAGTTCATTGAAACCTATAAAAATATATTAAATATGACACTCTAACCCTATCAAAAGTGTTGTTTAACTAAACAGCCAAAAACTAGACTTGGTTCAAATCTTATTTAGAGAAACTCAGAAATAGTACTTATCCCTGGGAAAAGAAACATAGCAGAAACAGAATAAAATGCTATAGTCAAATTAAATGTGATTGTATAAACTTATCAAACAATATTTAGCATTTTCCCCTTAACTGTATAAACTGGTAACTAGGAATCGTACTAAAGTTTTGTGTAAGTTAACTTTTAGGTTGAGTTGCTATCTATGACTCAATTAAATGTGAACTCATGCATTTTCTGAAAGTTCCATTATTTAGTTAACTTTTACTATTATTCTTTAAATATAAAATTTTTCATTTCACAAATGGGATATGGTTCATGGCCCTTGTAAGTCATGAGTAAGATCAATAAACAACAGACAAGACACCTGTCATGGCGTTAAACCCTGAGCTGGAATTCTTCATCACTGCTCCCAAGGAAAGATCGAGCCCATTAGTCATTCCTGGCATGTGTGACACATTTTTTTTTAAAAAAAATTATTTATTTTAGAGATAGAGAGAGGCTGACAGAGTCAGAATGGGCATGCCAGGGCCTTCAGTCACTGAAAACAAACTCCGGACACATGTGTATCTGGGTTTATTTGGGTATTGAAGAATTGAACTCAGGTCCTTCTGCTTTGCTGGCAAATGCCTTAACCATTAAGCCATCTCTCCAGCCTATGTGTGGCTCATTCTTGAAAGGAATGCTGAGGATTTCTAAGACTACATGGCAGTGGACAATGCTCTTTCAATAGAACCGTCACACATGGAACCAGCAGCTCTGTGTAAGGAGTGTGCGTATCCTTAGGATGGTCTTCTGCTATAGAAAGCTAAGCTACATCAACAGAAGACACGAAGTGATCTGGTGAGCAATCCTTGTTATTCTCCCCAGCTTCATGCTGCACATTTGAGATATTAACCGTGTGATGAGGGCAAGTGCATTAGTTTCTGCAGTAGAAAGATTGTGTTTTCTGACAATTCCTATAGCAAACACCTAACTTGGTGATGGTATTTGGAGATGGGCCTCTCAGATCATAAGGGCAGAGTTCTCACGAATAGAACAATGTCTTTATAAGAATACCGGTCTCTCTATTTGTGAATATTTGACAAAGGTCAGCAGAGCACAGCCAAGGAAAAGGCCCAGAAGTCAAACCACAGGCAGCCTGATTTCTGGCATGGTGAGACATAGGTCATTATAAGGCATGGAGTCATGGGACTTTGTTATGGCACTTTGAATTGACTTAGGTCATTTCCGATGGAGCTATAAGAAGTTACTACAAATTCAGTCTTCAAAAAACAGCTGGCTAGAATTCAGAAGTCCATAAAGGCAGTGTGTGGGAGGGTTGTTCTTTAGGACCAAACACTAAGAACCTCTTCTTAGCTTTTCTCTTCTGGAGCCTGTTTGCATTATGGGGTCTATCTTTCTCTTTCTCTTCAGAGTAAACAATGCTAACACAGTCTTTCTCCCATCACATGACTCTAGCATTCCCTCAACTCACTCCTTTTTTCATTTAAAAAAACTCATGTTTATATTAGACACAGCTGAATGATCTGAAATAAGCATATCAACTTTATCATTAACTAGTCAAAAAGAAAATTAATAATAAAGAAAATATCAATTTCTTTCACATATGCAAGGAATTGAAAACTGTTTTATTGCTAATTGAAGAAACCTTAGTGTGCATATGTGTGTGTGAGCATGCATTGTAGAAGATAAAATTGTTAATAGCCAATAACATTTAACAAGAACATATTGTTAGTCTCAAGAGTTCTGCCAATGTAACTGAAGGACTATGAAATCTGAGGACTCAGGTTAGAGAACAGGAAAGAAGGAGGTGACATGTCTTGGCACTGAAGAACATGCTGACCCACCTGTGTCCTGGGAAGATCCGTGGTTAGTAACTAGGTGGGTTCCTGAAGACATTCCCACTTGTCTTCCAAGGTGGGCACATTAAAAATAGTAACTGTAGCTTTGTGTGTGAGGTGGGGTTTTTGTGATTGATTTTTCTATAACATGAATTTATTGAATTTATTATTCTGTTATACACGAGCATTGAAATTTTGTATCTTTAAAAAAAATTCAAATATATATGTACTATGCATAGCCATCTTTTGCCTTCCAGTGAATAGCCAATGATATAAAAGGTATTCATTAGAGAACTTGGTTGTCATAATGAAACTTGTTTGGAAACAAGCTAAATTCCTATAAGCCAGAGAAATTTAATCCATATACAACTGAATGGAACGTGAAAAAATCAGGTTTTTCTTAAAATCAGGAGAAAACATTAGATAATATGTGACTTATTTAATCCCTTAACATGGAATATCATAACAGCTATTAATTTTAACATACAAGTAAATATTTACTAGCATGGAAATCTATTTATAACAAATTCTCATTGTATAGTTCATTTTTCTCCTAAATATATGAAAGATGAATATAGAAAAAACTATTAGAAGACATTTCTCAAGCATATTTACAAATATTAAATTTTTGCCTCTGTAGGCATTTTTATGTTTCTTCAAATAGTATTTTTGCAATAAAGTTTTGTTATTAATCTTACAAACAATATAAACAAACAATACAAAAATGTTACAGAAGATAAATTATTTTCAAATCAATTTGCAATATCTTAAGCTCTTTATAATCTTCCCAGAACAAATATTGCATGATTCAAATTTTTTTCTAAAAATGTAAAAATATTCTTCAAGTTTTTGGCTACTTAAAGATGAACTAAATAAATTCAGCCTAAACTTTTGTTATTATACCTATATATTATTACAAGTTTCCATCATAATGAAATTGTTGTATCACATATAGATATTCACCAAAGTACTATTTTTTTCTAAAATTGATTATAGTTTTGCAGCTTAAAGTACCTATATAGTTACTATAATAATTTACAAACTAAGTAACTATTTCTCACCTCTTGTTATTTAGCTGCTTGACCATTTCTATTAGTTCAATTTGGCTCTTGTAGAATTTCAGAAGGCCATGGGTAATAAATGAGCTCCCCCAGAAGGTGCATGGAAAATAAATTCTGAGAATTCTAGCCTGGCATTTAAGATTTGGGCCATGTGGAACTTTCATTCTTTCTCCTGTCCTTTCCCAGGTCACATTCCCTGTGCTGTCATTTGGACAGGATATGTTGTGGGCTGGAAGCTTGATCCCCAGTGCAACAGTAATGAGGATTTAGACCATTTAAGAGATGGAGCCTGGTGTTATCATGTTGGGTCCACACTAATAAGACCTGAATAATGGGTCTAGTTTCCTGTGACTATATTTGATTTTATGAAAAAAGAAGTTGAAATAAAATTAAATCACTGCATGTCTCCTCAGTTCCATTGTACAACTAGAATTGTGATCCAAATAAACCTCTTTACTTTAGAAGTTTTACCCAGCCTCAAATAATTTGTTATAGCACTTAAAAAAGAATAAAATATGAAGACATAAAAGCCTTTTCTCTATGTTTCCTTTGTTTAATCTTCTAGGAACGCTTCCCTCATACCAATTTACCATATTTATAGATTTTCCAATAGGACAATACATCAACGCTAAGGAGAAATTGTGGGATTTGTTTTTTTTTATTGCAAAAGCCCCAAAAGTTCAGTTCCAAAGGTCTACAGAACCCAAATTTCATTATTTAATTTATCATGGTCAACATGCCAAAAATGCAAAGGAAACAATAATATAAAAACAATATAAAAATGCCAACTTACAACAAAGATAGAAAATATAAATAACATCTTTCATCAGCAAACCTAAAAGCTAGTAAAGCATGGAATTATGTATTTCAAACTCTGGAATTATATGTTCCAAGACTGCTGTATTTAGTATACTTTAAGGTATATATATATATATATACATATATATATATATATATATATATATATATATATATGTATATATATATACCTTAAAGTATATATATATATGTGTATAAGGTATATATATATATATATATATACCTTAAAGTATATATATATATATGTGTGTGTGTGTATTATTTTCTTTAAGATATATATCTTAAAAAATGAATAAAGATATAAATATATATCTTAAATAAATAAATAAAGATATATATTTATATATCTTAAAGACATATAATACATATAAGCATAAAATAGTAGCATCAATAAGAATAGTTAAGAATATATTACATGACAGGAAGACATGAACAGAGAAGAGTTGGGAAGCAATCAATCATGTCCACAAAAGCAAACCAGAAAACCATACATTCTAACAGAGGAAGAAGAAGAAAACTACCAATAATCCTACCAGCAGAACATTGGCTAATAAAAGTATAAGAAGTTGATGGATATGGTGGCACATGCCTTTAATCCTAGCCCTTCAGAGACAGAGGTAGGAGGATCACTGTGAGTTGAGTTCAAGGCCAGCCTGAGACTACATAGTGAATTCCAGGTCAGTCTGGACTACAGTGAGACTCTACCTTGAAAAAACAAACAAACAAACAAAAAGTATAAGAAATTATGAACTTGTATTAGCAATAACTATAAATACAAATGGCCTCAAATTGCCAATTGAAAGATGCTAAGAGACTGGATTAAAACAATCAAACAAGCTCCAACTATCTACTGTCTCCACTTAGCTATCAAAGAACTTCACAAAATCGAAACAAAGGACAAAAAAAAATCAACCTACCTGGCATAGAAACCCTAAAGAAGCAGGTCTTGCCATTCTTACATCTGATAAACACAACACACTTGGGCCAGGAGGACCGGGCTGAGTACTAGGCTATCCAGGGTCCCCTGCCACAAGGACTGATCCAGAAGGCCCATGGAGGATGATATCCAGCTGTTTGGGGATGGGGGGGGCATTGGGGAATTGGGGATAACAACTCATTGTTTGCCCACTGAATAATGTAACTCATTATGGACAATAAATATATATTTAAAAAAAAGAAAACTTTTCTTGGGTGCCCAAGAGTATGGGATCAGGTGCATCTTGCCCTAAATCCCCATTTCCGAAAAGATGCACTATGCGAACGTCTGACAGGGAGGCTACTAAAAATAGAAACTAGGTAATCCAGAATGGTCTATATCTGTTAACCTATACTGTTCTAACTCTCCAATGGAGATTGTATTTGTATTTTTCAGGATATAGCGAGTGAGCTGCGGCCCATATAACCCTACCACCCGACAGCAGGCCAAAAGATGAGACCATGGCAAGAGATGAGCCACCACAGTCATATTGTGGAGGATCCATATGGAACCCTGCAGAGAAGGACGGGATGAACAAGGGACCCATAGCCACAGCCATTCAAACAACTCAGGATAAGCCTAATGTGTTTGTGTTTTTCAGGATACAACGAGAG